>CAKNYM010050962.1:43071-73485 GCA_932195095.1 Andricus curvator
ATTTTTATCGAACACATGGTGGTCGAAAACGAGAAAATTTAAATTGTAAATAATTGTTTAGTATTGGGAAATAATTCTGTTCTTAACATTTTGCTACCACACTATAATTTGTCAACTTTTTTACATTTTCAAAGAGATAAGAAAAATGAAATTGTGGACAAAAACTTATTTCGAAGAATTCGAAACGAAATGTAGAAGGTTTTTAATAATTTTGAAAGATTTGGGATTATTTTTTTAAAAGATTTCTGGGAAAATTTTAAATGGGTTTGGTTTTATTTTAAAAGAATAATTTTAAGTTTGGAAGATTTCAAAATGTGTGGAAAAATAATATGGAAGACTTCAAGACAATTTTTATTTTTCAGGATTTAAACAATTTTTAGGAAAATTGAATTTGGCAAGGTGTCAAGAGAATGAAAAAAATGTTTTTAAGATTCATGGGAACATTTCAAATAATTTTTTTTAATGAATTCTAAGAGAAAAGTGAAAAACATTACAAAATATTTTAAATTATTTCTTTAAATTTTTAAAAAGAGTGTTAAAGATAATGAAGAAAATTTTTGCAATTTTGCCATATTAGATCATTTTAGAAAAAATCTGAGTAAGTTTAAGAGATATTTAGAAGTTTTGAAACGATACAAAAAGAATTAAAACTTACAAAGATATTTTCCAATTTTTGTAAGGTTTCAAGAAAATGAAAAAAAATCATTAGGTTTCTAAGAAAAATTAAAACGATTTTTTATTTTCAAAAATTAATTTGAAGAGAATATTTAAAAAGATTTCAAAATATTTCTAAAATTGTTAAAGAAGAATCTGAAAGATTTTGAGACATTTTTTTCAATTTTGTAGAATTTCAAAGAAATTCACAGAAAATAATTTTAAAAGATTAGAAGGTTTAAAAAGTCTGAACAGATTAAGAACAAAAATAATTTTTTTGAGGTTCTTGGGTAAATTTTAAATAATTTTTTTATCTAAGAAAAAAACTTTAAAAAAAAATTGAAAAAGATTTCAAAACATGTCAAACGATATCCTAAAATTTCGAAAAATAGTGTCGAATATTTTAAAGCAAAATCTTCCAATTTGGTAACATTAAACAATAAAAAAATCGAGTAAATTCAAGAAATATTTATAAGATTTGAAGAAATTCAAAAAGAATTTTAAACTTTTGAAGATTTTACAAAATGTAGATGTTCACACATTTCAAACAAAAACTTTAGAAGCTTTAAAGAAAATTTAAGAGGTTTTGAATAGATTAAAAATATTTTAAATCCTATAAACGTTTCCAAAAATTCATCAAATAGTTTTTGATTTCTTCCAAACTTCTAAAAGTCCTAAATGTCTTTTGAAAAGACTCGAATTTTTCCCAATATTTTGTGAGATCCTGTAAAATAAAAAAATGTCTTTAAAATCTTCTAGATTCTTTTGTGACACATCTGAAATATTCACAAATCTTTTTTAATTTTCTCAAGAATCTTATAAAAATTATATTTATATAAATTTAAAAACAAACTGATAATACTTCTTTTCCTGTCAGTAATTTCAATATTTGTATGACTAAACAAAATATTTAAAAAGCATTCAGTGTTACATAAAAATATTGTTTTATTTATTTCTAGACAATACTTTATCTTAAATAACCTTTTTTTTATTCAAAAAACGTATATTATGTTTTTAAACCTAATCCCCCACCCCTCCCCCCCCCCCCGCCGGGGGGGGGGGGCTAATATGTGAAGGCTACCTTATGCAAATATGTATTCCTATGTCAAATATTTATTTAAAATATTGAGAGATATAGCTCTGATAAAAATTAAAACATGTTTTTGAAAGGAAACAATTTATAAAAATAAGCCTAGTGGTTTAATGAAATAGCAGCATGTTATTTTATTCATTTCCATTCGAAGTTTCTAAATTTTTAATGAAATTGTTTTAAAAATGAAACATTCTAAAAACTAAATATGTATTAAATACGAAATTTATTTTCATTTAATTGAAATCAATTTTCAAATTTTTGAAATAAAATATTTAAAAAATCACATTTTATTAACAATTAACACCTGATTTATTTATTTAAATTATTTGAAACGATTTGATATGGGAATAAATTTCAAGTGTGTAAACTATAGGTATATAAGCATGGACGTCACGTTGTCTTTCTGGTACGTGGTGAACGTTAAATTAAATTTTTAAATAAATTCCCTAACTTTTCGATGGATTTCCGATTTTTGAGATATAGAAAATGATAAGAGTCAATCGCGGAAGATAGAAAAATAGATAGACAAATATTCAAATGTATATCAAAGGGATAGAATGAAGTAAAGAATTTTGAGGCCCATGTTCTTCGTGCTTGTATTAAGTTTGTTCAGCATTCATTGCAAGTCCTCGATTGATTCTGCCATAACAATCTTGTTATCTGCGACCGCTAACCCACGTACCTTCACTGTTTCGAGATCTACACCTTCTTCGTCGAAGAGGGCCATTCTTAATGATTTTATATAATGCATTTATTATAATTCATGAAATCTTCGACAATTGCAAGCAATATTTTGCAATCTTGTGCAATCCCTTGCAATCTTTTGGCGCTAATTTCTATTTGATTGCAGTTTGTTTCACTACAAATTGTTTCCAATACACACAATATCACTTTCTACCGATAAGCCGATGTTTAATTGAAGGAATTGTTCAAACAGTTGAGTATTGATGCACCTTACCCGGATTATTTAAATTGAATCTATTAAAATTCCAGCACTTGAACCTTCTTCCTGGATACAAAGGATCGAGTAGCATAGCAAGAAATTAATGCGGGTATTGAAATGTACTGGAATGCGATGGCACGAGATTTCTTTTCCTACTCTGACCGTTGCACTTTTTCTCCTCGTCCTTCTTTTCGAATCCTTAGCATATACCTTGAGGCTTCGCAGACCCAAACGCAAGGGTCAGGAATTCGCTTGGCCTGTGCAAACTCGTACTTATTTTATTTATGTAAGTGCGTCGTTGAACAGACTTAATTCTTAAATTCCTCTTTCAAAAGTCATTTTCGACATTCGCATTCATTGGTGCCTTGTATAACAATTAACTTATGTTGTTTACAATTTTTCTCATTTACCTAAGGCCTAAGTTATTTTACTGGGGAACGATTACGTAAATTTCCCACATCTCACTTCCCACTTTCTACTTCTCACTTTTCACCCATACATTTTTTTGAAAATCCACATCATATGTTACCAGTGGTGTAGTCCTAAAAAAAAGTGGCCTAGCGATATTTTCCAAAAACTCCGTTACCAGTTTGGGGGGGGGGGGGCGCCCTAAAAACTAAAGTTGGTAACAAGGGAAAGGGTCATTTCATTTAGAACTTAAACCCAATAAGAAAATCCAACTATATTTTTGGGTAAAAGTTCATTTTTTTTATTGAAAAGGCCACTATTTTATATTTTTGGTTCGGAATTCATCTCGTTTGGTTAACAATTCTATTATTTGGTTAAAAATTAAAATATTTTGTTGTAAATGCAGCTACATTGTTGATTAGTCATCTTTTTATCAAAAATTCAACTACTTTATTAAAAATTAATTTTTTTAGTTAAAGGTTCATTTCTTTGGTTAAAAATTTAACTATTTCCGTGAAAATTCGTTTCATGTTTGGTTGAAAATAAATTTGTTTTTACTGACCATTAAACTATTCCATTTTTGGTTAAAAAATTATCTTCTTCAGGTAAAAATTTAACTATTTGATTAAAAAATTATCTTTTTTAGTTGAGAGTTCAACTTTTTGGTTGAAAATTCATGTATTTTCTTGAAAATTCGTCTTTCTTGGTAGAAATGTAATCTTCTTGGTTGAAAATTCATCCTTTTTGGTCAAAAATGCAATTGTTTGGTTGAAATATAAACTGTTACATGCTTCGTTGAGAATTCATCTTTTTTGGTTGAAAAGTCTATTATTTGACTTAAACTTGAACTATTTTGTAAAAAAAATAATTTTTCAAATTTGAAAAGTCAACTATTTGCTTTTAAATGAACTTTTATGCTCAAAATTCTAATGTTTTGTAGAAAATTCATCTTTTTAGCTTAAAAATTCAACAGTTTGGTAGATAGTTGGAATATTTGGTTGAAAATTAAATTTTTTGTTGAAAAATCATATTTTTGGGTTGAAAGTGTAACTTTTTGTAAATAATTCGTCTTTTTGACGTTAAAATTAAAACTTTTTTTTGAAATTCATGTATTTTGTTGAAAAGTCGTCTTTTTGGGTAGAAAATTGATCTTGTTTGTTGAAAATTCAATTTTTTGGTTAAAAATTCAATTATTTTGTAGAAAATTCACATATTTTGTTGAAAAGTCATCTTTTTTGGTACAAAATTATTCATGTGTGTTGAAAGCTCACCTTTTTGGTTAAGAATTCTCTCTTGTTAGAAATTCATCTTTATTGATTGAAAATGATCTTTTTTGTTAAAAATTAATTTTTTTCGATTTAAAAGTCCACTTTTTACTAAAATATTCGACATTTTAGCATACAAACTTTACTATTTTGTTGAAAATTCATTTTTCATAATAAAAAAAGTCATCTTTCTTGATTGAAAATGAACTTTGTTTTTCAATGAAAATTCAACTATCTTATAACAAATTTGTCATTTGTATTGAAAATTTAAATATTTAATTGAATTTCAATCTTTTGTGTTTGAAAATTCGACTATTTGACTGAAAATACGGCTTTGTTTGCTGAAAATTCAACTATTTTTTTAGAACTGGAACTATTTTAGAATTTTTAAGGAAAAACCTTATTTAATCGACTTCTTCCAGACCATTTATTAAATTTATTAAATGGTCTGGAAGAAGTCGATTAAATAAGGTTTTTCCTTAAAAATTCTAAATTGTTATTCCCAGACGTTAAATCAAGAATATTTACATCACGAAAATTCTTTTCATATGGAACTATTTTGAAAAAATCTAATTATTTTTGGAAAATTTAACTATTTCGTTAAAGTCATCATTCTTGTTCGAAAATTCATCTTTCATGGTAGAAATTTTATCCTTCTTGGTTGAAAATTTATCTTTTTTGGTTGAAAAGTAACTTTTTTGTTGAAAATTCAACTGTTTTTGAAAAAATTCGTCTTTTTGGCTTGAAAATTGTACTATTTGGTTGAATCTTTAACTACTTTTTGGAAAACATAGTTTATCGATGGCCCATAATTGAGAACATTTTCCTTGTAACAAGAAAGTGGCTTGGCGAAAGAGAAAAAATTCGGACTGAATAAATTAGATGAATCTAAATTAAATTTCAGCACTGTACTGTTATAAATTTATTTAAAGACTGTAATAAATTTAAGGCAAATGTGTGTGAAGTAGGATGTTCCAAAATTATTTTTTTTCGAATTTTCATGCATATCGCCCGGAAATTTGTACGAATCCACATAAAAATAAATCCATTTTTTTTGTTTTAAAAATTATATTTAGAGATGGCGCAAGTCACCTGGTTGGTTGCCTTCTCATGTTTCTTTCCTCTTTTTTATTTGTATGCAAAGAAATTTTTTTTTTTTCTTGTAATAAAATTTTATTTTATTTTCATTACAATACTAGCGTTTTATGGTGGTTGTCCAAGTTTGGTCGTTGGATTCTTGTTCTTATTTTCAAGAATTCTATACATTGACTTAAGTATTGGACGTTAAATAGGATTTTGAATTTGATTTTAAACTAATTTAAAATTCTTAAGTTTTAACACGTATTTCCCATAAAAAAGAAGTTTTTGTGAATTTTATTTAGAATCGTCAATATTAGATTATGAATAAAATATTAATTTTTAAATATCACCCCCACAAGTATGTTTTATAGGGTCCTGAAGAAACCCCATAAAAATGGGTTTTGCGAGTTTTTGGCACCAATTATGATTGTTTTGCGGTTTTTTAAGGCAAATTGTTTCTAATAGATAGAATACTACTTTTTACTAATAATTAGATGCTTAAATGAACTATTCAAATGATTTATCATTGTTTTGAACAATTTTCTCTTAGAATAATACTAGAAAATAGCAGTTTTTTCAAAAAAAAATTAACTTTTTGTCCAATTATTGTTTATAACTACCTTCTTCTTTATTAATTCTAGATAGTTGCGGCAACTTTTGATCCAATTTTTACACAATAAAGTAATGCCTTATGCAAGTTAACAAACATAGTTGTTCAAACAGTTTATTATTGTTTATGCATAACTATCTTCTCTTAGATAAGTGCTAAAAAGTTGCTGTTTTTTCTAAACTCTTTAAACTTTTTGTCCACTTTTCACTTGGTGTGGTAATAATTATTGAAAGTCAGGATAAATTTTCATTTGAACAATTAATTGTTTATAACTATCTTCTCTTAGAGTAATGCTAGAAAGTTGCCTTTTTTCTAAAATCTTTAGTTTTTCGTTGACTTTTTAGTTATGACCAAATAAAAAGTGAACCTCGACAAGAATCATTTTTTAAATAGTATTATATTTTTTTAAGTGAATAATTTTTTCACTTTTCCCCATATTTAAAAAAAATTGGTTTAAACGAAAAAAGCTATCTTACACGAGAGACAAAAACAAAGAATGGAATGCTAATGCTTATTCATTATTTGTTCATAACTAAAAAGGCAAAGCGAAGTTAAACATTTTCGAAAAAACCGCAAATTTCTAGCACTTATCTAAGAGAGAATAATTATAAACAATGATAAATTGTTTAACCAACTATGTTTGTTAACTTTCACTATGAATTACTTTATTATGTAAAAAGTGGGTAAAATTTTGGAAATTTCAGAAGAAGCCGCAACTATCTAGCATTAATAAAGAAGAAGATATTTAAAAACAATAATAATTTGTTAAAATTATTATTTTTGCTAAATTAAATTAATTATTAACTCCCTCCAAGTGAAAAGTAGACAAATAGTTGAAAATTTCATAAAAAACCGGAGCTTTCTGGCATCATTCCAATTAAATATTATTAACAATAATAATAGATCGTTTAAATAATTAATTTTGTTAACTTTAATTGATTATTTACCTCTTATCTGATTGAAAATTGGACAAAAAGTGGAAAATTTCTGAAGAAATGTAATTTCCTAGCATTATTCTAAGATAATATTATTAACAATAATAATAAATTTTTGAAACAATTATTTTTGTTAGCATTAATTAAGTATTACATCACTCTCATTGTGAATTGGACAAAAAGTGGGAATTTTTTTTTAAAACCGCGACTTTCTTACTCTATTCTAAGAAAAAATTGCTAAAAACAATAATAAAATTTTTAAACAATTTATCTAAATATCTAATTGTCAGTATGAAGTAGTATTTTATGAATAGGAACCAATTTTATTCAAAAAATCGCAAAAAAATCATAATTAGCGTCCTTCAATAAATTTTAATGGGATTTCAGAGATTTCAAAGGATTCCACAAGATTATGAGAGGTTTTACAGATTTCAAGATTTTGCAGAAATGACTAAGTGGATTTCAAATAATTTTGAGAGATACCGAATGATTAAAAAAATTTTGAAATAATTTAACGGGATTTTAAAGTATTTCAAAGGATCTTAAAGGATTACATGTGATACCGAAATATTTTCACGAATTTTCAAGGATTTTGGGAGATTTTCATAGAATTTCCAAAAATTTTTAGGGATTTCATTACATTTCAAAAAATGAAAAGTGGTTTCGATGATTTAATGGGATTTCAAAGGATTTTAAGAGATTTTCAAACATTATAAGGGATTTGCACGGGTTTGAAAGGATTATAAGAGATTTTTATGGGATTTCAAAGATTTCAGTAATTTCAAGGATTTTCACAGTTTTCAGAGGTTTCTTAGAGATTTTAAGAGATTTCGAAAAAGTCGCGGTATTTTAAAGGATTTTAACAGATTTTACATTTTTTTAAGAGATTTCAAAAGATTCAAAAATCTTTTCACGGATTTCGAAGGATTTTTCAAGATTTCAAAGGATTTCCCGATAATATAAGCGATTTCATTGGGTTTTGAAGAACTGGATTTTAATATATTATAATATGCATTTATGTATTATTTATTTTTATTTATATATTTAATATATATTCTTCGGATTTTAATATATTGTAATGGATTTCAAAGATTTCAAAATATTTCACACAATTTCAATGATTTTAACCGATTTTTAGAGCATTTTAAGTAATTTTGAGCGTTTTCAAAATAAGTGACGGGATTTCAAAGGCTTTTATGTAATACCGAAATATTTTAATGAAATTTGAAGGATATTAGAGGATTTTAATGAGATTTCGAATTTTGCTAGGATTTTTATAGGATTTCGTAAGATTTGAAAATCTTTATAGATATTAAAAAGTTTTGAAAATTTTTAATGAATTTTTATATCTTGTAAGGGATTTCAAGACATTTGGAAAGATTCCTGCGGATTTTAATTTTAATGAAATTTTTAAGAATTTTACAAATTTCGAAAAATTTTACGAAATTTCAAGGATTTTCACAGTTTTTAGAGGGTTCTAAGAGGTTTTAAGAGTTTTCGAAAGAAGTCACGGGATTTTAAACGATTTTAACAGATTTGAAATTTTTTAAAGAGATTTTAAAAGATTCAAAAATCTTGTCACGGATTTTAGATTTCAAAGATTTCAAAATATTTTACACAATTTTAATGATTTTAACCGATTTTTAGAGGATCTTAAGGGATTTTGATATTTCCAATTTTGCTAAGGTTTTTACAGGATTTCGTAAGATTTTAAAAGATTTATAAATATTACAAAGAATTTTACAAAGTTGGAAACAATTTTAATGAATTTTCGTATCTTGTAAGGGATTTCAAGACATTTGGAATGATTCCTACGGATTTTAATAAATTTAATGAAATTTTAAAGGATTTAACAAATTTAGAAAAATTTCACGAATTTCAAAGATTTTAACCGATTTTGAGAAATTTTAAGGAATTTTCACGGATTCTAAAGGATTTATAAGGGATTTTAGTCAGATTTTTAAGAATTTAAGTGATTTCAAGTATTTCAACAGTTTCTAGAGGATTTTAAGAAATTTTAAGAGATTTCAAAATGAGTCAAATTTTGAATATTTAAAGAGATTTGAAATTAATTCATAAAATTTCAGAAAATTTCAGGCGATTTCAAAAAATTTGCAAAGATATCAAATTCCAAAGTCTATCGACAGATTTTAGAGGATTTCGGAAGATTCATAAGCTTAACGGAATATCAAAGGATTTTTGAATAAAATAAAGAATTTTTAAAAATATTTCGAGGAATTATTATTTATTAATTAATAATTATTATTAATGTTATTAATATTTTGAAAGATTTTAATCTGTTGTGAGGAATTTCAAGATATTCGGAAAGATTCCCATAGATATCAAAGACCTTAATTATTTTTAAAGGGATTTAAAAGATTTCTAAATATATTTGACGGATTTTCAAAGATTTTAACCTACTTTTGAAGATTTAAAAAATTTTAAAGGATTCTAAGTATAATAAGAGATTGCAATGAGATTTATATTTATTTACATTTATATTTTATGTATATTTCAAGTGATTCCAAGGATTTTCAATTTTTGAAGTGTTTCAAGGAATTTCAAGAAATTTTAATGTCTTTGAAAAGATTGTATTATATTGTAAAAAGCATTAAAGGATTTTAAGAAATTTCGAAAAATTTTGATGTTTTTTCAAAGATTGTATTATATTGTAATTAGTTTGAAGAGATTCGGAAAAATTCCCCATAGATTTCAAAGACCTTCATGAATTTAAAGGCATTTCAAAGAGTTCGAAATATTTCAAGGAATTTCAAAGATTGTAACCGATTTTCAAAAATTTTACAAAATTTAACGGATTCTAAAGGATTGTAAGGGATTTCTAGGAGATTTTGAATATTTCGAACGATTTGAAGGATTTCCATTTTTTAAAGGATTTTCGAGAAATTAAAAAAATTTTGCGAAATTATAATGTCTTTTAAAAGATTTTATTATATTGTAAGGAATTTCAAGAGATTCGGAAAATTACCGTAGATTTCAAAGACCTTAATGATTTTTAAAGGGATTTCAATGATTTCGAAATATTTCCAGGAATTTCAAAGATTGTAACCAATTTTGGAATATTTAAAAAAATTTAACGGATTCTAAAGAATTGTAGGGGATTTCTATGAGATATTAAATATTTCAAAGGATTTCAAGGATTTTCAATTTTTAAAGGATTTTAATGATTTTCGAGAATTTGTTTATTATATTTCAAAACGATTAAAGGATTTTAAGGAATTTCGAGAAATGTTTATTTCTTTTAAAATATTTTATTATATTTCAAGGAATTTCAAAGATTGTAACCGATTTTCAAAAATTTTACAAAATATAACGGATTCTAAAGGATTGTAAGGGATTTCTATGAGATTTTTAATATTTTAAACGATTTCAAGGATTTTCAATTTTTAAAGGATTTTAAGGAATTTCGAGAAATTGTAATGTCTTTCAAAAGATTTTATTATATTGTAAGCAATTTCAAGAGATTTAAGGAATTTCAAAGATTGTAACCGATTTTCAAAGATTTAAAAAAATTTAACAGATTCTTAAGAATTGTAGGGGATTTCTATGAGATTTTGAATATTTCGAACGATTTCAAGGATTTTCCAGAAATTTTAATGTATTTTAAAATATTTTATCATATTGTAAGGAATTTCGAGAGATTCGGAAAGATTCCCATAGATTTCAATGCCCTTAATGAATTTAAAGGGATTTCAAAGATTTCGTAATATTTCAAGGAATTTCAAAGATTGTAAAGGATTTTCAAAGATTTCACCAAATTTAACGGATTTTAAAGGACTGTAAGGGATTTATGATATTTTGAATATTTCGAAAGATTTCAAGGATTTTCAATTTTAAAGGATTTTAATGATTTTGGAGAAGTTTTAATGTCTCTTAAAGTATTTTATTATATTGTAAAAAGGATTGAAGGATTTTAACACATTTCAAAAATTTTAATGTCTTTTAAAAGATTTTATTATATTGTAAGCAATTTCAAGAGATTCAAGGAATTTCAAAGATTGTAACCGATTTTTCAAGATTTAAAAAAATTTAACGGATTCTAAAGAATTGTAGGGGATTTCTATGAGATTTTTAATATTTCGAACGATTTCAAGGATTTTAATGATTTTAATGATTTTCCAGAAATTTTAATGTCTTTTGAAAGATTTTATTATATTGTAAGGAATTTCAAGACATTCGGAAAGATTCCCATAGATTTTGAAGACCTTAATGATTTTTATAGTGATTTCAAACATTTCGAAATATTTCAAGGAATTTGAAATATTGTAATTGATTTTTCAAGATTTGACCAAATTGAACAGATTTTAAAGGATTGTAAGGGATTTCTATGAGATTTTTAATATTTTAAACGATTTCAAGGATTTTCAATTTTCAAAGGATTTTAAGGAATTTCAAGAATTTTCATTGTCGTTCAAGAGATTTTATTATATTGTAAAAAGCATTGAAAGATTAAAGGATTTTAAAGAATTTCGACAAATTTTAATATCTTTACTTTTATTGTAAGGAATTTCAAGAGATTCGGAAAAATTTCCATAGATTTCAAAGACCTTAATGATTTTTAAAGGGATTTCAAAGATTGTAACTGATTTTAAAAGATTTCACCAAATTTAACGGATTTTAAAGGAATTTAAGGGATTTCTATGAGATTTTGAATATTTTAAGCGTTTTCAAGAACTTTCAATTTTTAAAGGATTTTAAGGAATTTCAAGAAATTTTAATGTCTTTTGAAAGATTTTCTTATATTGTAATCAATTTCAAAATATTTCAAAGCTTTCGAGATATTTCAACGAATTTCAAAGATTGGAACCAATCTTTAAGGATTTTGAAGAATTTAATGGATTCTTAAGGATAATGACGCATTTCTATGAGATTCATATTTTTATTTATTTATACTTATATTTTATTTATATCTCAAGCGATTTCAAGGATTTTCAGTTTTTAAAGGATTTTAAGGAATGTCCAAAAAGCTCAATCATTTTGAAGGGCTTCCAAAAATTATGTACAATATCCATAGAATTCAAAATAATTTGAAAAGAATTATCACATGATTTAAAAAATGTTAAAGGATTTATAAAATTTTCAAAAGAATTCACGGCCAAAATTGTTGTTACGTAGCAAAAAAAAAGAAAAAAAAAGGGGAAACTCACGTCAGAAATGCTTTGGACTGCCCCCTTCGCACATAAATCAAGATTCGTAAGATTTTCCGGGCCCCCCCCCCCCCCCTTGTAAAAGCCTTCACGTAATTAATTGGCGCTCCCCAGAGGGGGACCATAAAATGCTTCCAGTGACTCGGGCACTCAAACGTTCAATATCTGACAATACAATACTACGAAAAAGTACTATAGCTTTTTCACATCCCTATTTTAGGCCCCCTGCCTGTGTTTCCGTTTCCGTGGGAAGTGATTGCAGGTTGAACTTACATACCGAAGGGAGAGGGTGTTCTCGCTGCGACGCGCCGGTTGCAGAGTACAGGTGGGCCAGCTCCTCTCCTCTCCTCTCCACTCTCCTCCTGTCGTGCGAAAGTCACGACTTGGGTCCTTTAGTCTTTAGTCCTTACCATTTCATTTCATTTCTTTTCCTTTTATTTAAATATTATTATGAAAAAACCGGATATGAAATGGTTATCAATTTTATACAACTGATATCACACTTAAACAATAAAATCTGAAAAACATCTTTTTAGAAACAATCAAAGATATTTTAACAATTGCCGATAATAGTATCTTACATCACAAGGCCATGGTTTTTCAAGTCGTGCTTGCGAACATTGAATTCCACGTGAAGACGTGTGTAACCCTGCGAGTGATGTGAGATATTTTATTAGAAACGACCATGTTATGAGCATGTAGAGCCCCCAAAAATGTGAGTGTTGGATAGCCCTTCACCGAAATGGTGCGAGAACGTCCTATGAAGTGAATGTTTTTTGATAATGATGATCACTGTCCGAATATTCTTCGGTGTGTTTTGTTTTCTCCATTTTTAAAATTTCTCGAAGCTCAGCTCATATTTATCCTTCGATTTTTTAGGTAGTAAATCTTGTGCTTCTTTACACGGGGATGTTCCTTGCGAACGTTGAATTACACGTGAAGACGCGTGTAACCCCACGAGTGATGTACGATATTTTATTCGAAATCAGTATGTCATGAGACTATAGGGCCCCCTGGAAAGTCAGCGTTAGCCCTTTGCCGAAATGATGCGAGAACGTCCTATTGAGTGAATCTTTTTGAAAATGATGATCACTGTCCGAATATTCTTCGTTTTGTTTTGTTTTCTCCATTTGTCCAATTTCTCGAAGGCCAGCTCATATTTATCCTTTGATTTTTTAGGTAGTAAATCTTGTGCTTCTTTACACGGGGATGTTCCTTGCAGACACTGAATTTCACGTGAAGACGTCCTATGAGTGATGTATGATGTTTTATTCGAAGTCAGTATATTATGAGACTATAGTTAGATGAAAAAATACGATTGATTTGGCTGTCAGCGGTTTGAGTTGTGATTGGTAATCTCGTTTGGCGCAAAATTTTCAAAGTTGTTCGGTGCGAGGTAGAGTTTTGTATCCTTAATACGAAATCTCTAAACTATATTGTCCATTTCGATTGTCACGATATTGTCGAATACATTTTTTTCCAATCTTTCTCTTTTCTTTACCAATTGTAGGATTTATAATTGAAATGTTTTCTTCCAAAATTCTACTATATATTTGTTGTTTTAAATAGAAACTTTGTTCTTTTCAATTGAAAAGTTAATGAATCTGTTTTGGTAAAAAAATTTAACTGTTTGGTTAAAAATTTAATTTTTTTTTGATAATTGAAATATTTAAACAAAATTGTTGAGTAATTTAAGTGTTTTGTTCAAATTTGTTTCTTTCTGAATAAATTCAATTTATTGTTGAAAATTCTAATATTAGCTTGGAAAGTTTCTTTTTTTAAATTTGTCTTTCTGAAGTAAAAATTTGTTTTATTGCATTGAAAATTCGTTGTTTTTTATTGACAATTCATCTTTTTGTAAAATTGACAATAACCAGCTAAATGAAGTTGTAGCTTTTAATATTTTTATATGATTTCAAATTTGTGGTTGTGATTCTTCAGTGCGTTTGCCAATTGCTGCATTTTATAAGCCTTAAAGATCTTCAATCTTTTTGAAAAAAAAAAAACATTTTAGTTAACCTAACTCTTTTTTCTAATAATATAATAATAAATAATTGACCATATCTTTTTTTAAATTAATGTCCATAACTGAAAAATTAATTGTTCAATTTTTCCTTGAATTCTTATATTCTTAAATTAAAAATCCATTTATTTTGTTTAAAATTTGTATTTTTTTGGTGAAACATTATATTATTTTTGCCGAAAACCCATTCGTTTAAAATTCAAGAGTATTTTGTTTTAAATTTCTTTTAGGTTCAAAATTTATCTTTTTGTGATGAAGTCTATTTGGTTGCAAATTAATGTATTTTGTTGAAAATTCATCATTTTTGGTTAAAATTTTTGGTTCTGGTTGAAAATTCTTTTTTTGTTCAGAGATTCATTATTTCAGTTAAAAAGTCATTCATTTGGTTGGTTTCACGATTCTGTTGAAAATTCGTTTTTTTTCTGGTTAAAAATTAATTTTTATGACTGAAAATGTTACTTTTAAATTTTTCCTGTAAATTTTATATTTTATAATTAAAAATTCTTCTATTTTGATTGAAATTCGTCTTTTTTGGGCCGAAAAATAAATAATTTTTTTTTTTAATTGAAGAGTACTACGTTTAACATTATTTTTCTAAAAATTAATTGTCTTAACTGAAAAATCAATTATTACATTTTTGGCTCTACAATGTATTTTTTTGAGGTAAAAACTATTTGGTCACGAATTCATGTATTTCGTTGAAAATTCGTTTTGTTTTTGCTAGAAAATTAATCTTCTGTTTTGAAAATTCAGCTATTAAGTTGAAAATGTTTAAAAACTAAAAACAAAAGCATAAACTAAAAATAATTCAAATAAAATAAAATAAAAATTCATCTCTTGGTTGAAAACTAAACTATTTTGTTGAAAATTCGTTTCATTTTGGTTGAGAATTAATTTTTATAATCAAAAATGTAACTATTATATTTTTCCTTGGAAAACTATATTTTTAAATTGAAAATTTATTTATTCTTGTTTAAAAGTCGTCTTTTTTAAAGTTGAAATTCAATTATATTGGTAGAAAATGCATATGTTTGGGTGGAAAATTCAACTCTTTTACAGAAAATTGATATTTTTTGGTTGAAAATTAATTGTTTCAACTGTTTTTAGATGAAACTTCAGCTATTTGCTTAAAAACTCATTTTTTGGTTAAAAATTGTTTACTATTTTATTGAAAATTCGTTCTTTGTTTTTGGTTTAAAATTAGCTGTAATAACTAAAAATGTAAATATTACATTTACCTTTGAAAATTTACATTTTTTAATTGAAAATTCATTTATTTTGCCTAAAATTCTTCTTTTTTGGCCGAAAATTCAATTATTTTGGTAGAAAATTCATATATTTGGGTGCAAAATTCATCTTTTTTGTAGAAAATTGGTATTTTTTGATTAAATAGAACTATTTTGTTTAAAGTTCAAAAGCATTTAATCTTAATTTTTTGTTTTCGAAAATTCAACTTGTTTCTTGAAAATTTGTTTTTTTTTCGGTTGAAAATCAATTTTTGAACTAAAAATTTAACTATTCTATTCTTTGGCTGAAAATGTATCTTTTTTAGTTAGAGATTTGTCTTTTTAATTGAAAATAATTAATTTGAAATTTGAATTTAATTGAAAGAATTAATTTATTATTAAAGAATTAATAATTTAGTTCAAAATTAATTCTTTGTTCAAAAATTTAACTACTCTGGTAAAAATCCTTTTTTTTTCTTTTTTTTTTTAAATTAATTTTTATAACTAAAAATGTAACTATTACCTCCTTGCAAATTTATATTTTTAAGTTAAAAATTCATTATTTTGCTCAAAATTAATTTTTTTTTGGGTTTAAAAATTAATGCAAATTAATGTATTTTGCTAAAAATTCATATTTTGTTATTAAAATTAAATCTTCTTGGGAGAAAATTGGTATTTTTTGGTTGAAATTTTGTTTGAAATTTAGGAGTATTTTGATGAATATTCGGCTTTAGTGTTAAAAATTAATCCTTTAGTAGAAAATTTATGGCTTGCGTTGAAAATTCATTTTTATATTGAAGATTCATTATTTTAGTTAAAAATTTATTCCTTTCGTTGAAAATTGAACTATTCTGTTGAGAAATTCGTTTTTTTTTTAAATTGAAATTAATTGTTATGACTGAAAATATAACTATTCCATTTTTCCTTGAAAATTTATGTTTCTAAATTGAAAATTCATTTATTTTGCCTGAAATTCTTCTTTTTTGGTCGAAAATTCAATTATTTTGGTAGAAAATTCATATGTTTGGGTGGAAAATTCATCCTTTTTGTCGATAATTTGTATTTTTTGATTAAATAGAACTATTTTGTTTAAAATTCAAAAGAATTTAATTTAATTTTTTTTGTTTTCGAAAATTCAACTTGTTTCTTAAAAATTTGTTTTTTTTTCGGTTGAAAATCAATTTTTGAACTGAAAATTTAACTATTCTATTTTTTGGCTGAAAATGTATCTTTGAATTTAATTTTAAGAATTAATGAATTAATGATGAATCATTAATTTTGTTCAAAATTAATTCTTTGGTTGAAAATTCAACTACTCTGTTGAAAATTCGATTTTTTTTAAAATTAATTTTTATGAATAAAAATGTAGCTATTACATTTCTCCATGGAAATTTATATTTTTAAATCGAAAATTCATTTATTTCGCTTAAAATTAATCTTTTTTGGGTGTAAAAATAAATGCAAATTAATGTATTTTGTTAAAAATTCATCTTTTTGATTTTGTTGAAAATTCGGCTTTATTGTTAAAAATTAAAGTAGAAAATTCATGGCTTGCGTTGAAAATTCATTTTTATATTGAAGACTCATTATTTTGATTTTGTTGAAAATTCGGCTTTATTGTTAAAAATTAAAGTAGAAAATTCATGGCTTGCGTTGAAAATTCATTTTTATATTGAAGACTCATTATTTTAGTTAAAAATTTTAGTTTTTTTTTTTTGAAAATTAATTGTTATGACTAAAAATGTAACTATTCCGAGAACTATTCCATTTTTCTCAATTAAAATTCAAAATTATTTTGATTTAAATTTCTTTTTGGTTGAAAATTTATCTTTTTGAGAAAAAACTTAAATAGTTTGTTGACAAATATGTTTTTTTTTCAAAATGATGTTTTAACTTAAAATATATTTTTTTTAGTTAAAACTTCATTTGTTGTGTTGAAAATTCATCCTTTTGGTTAGAAAAAAAAATGTATAAAAATCGTTGCAGATCATTTTGATCCAATTTCAGGATCAATTTGGTCAACCGAAATTCACTCTGAATCGGCAGATATTAAACAGTAAAATCTCGATATTAATTTTTTTTTCAATCCAGAATTTAAAAAATAAGCGGTACAATCCATTTTTCTTAATGTATGTACCTTCATAACCCGGATACCGTTATTACTGCTTATTATGTTCTTCCTTTGCCCGCTGCTTTATTGCTGTTTCTATGTTAAAAGAAAAAACATTTTTTCTTAATCAACTTTGAATACTCGTCAAGATTAACACCGCAATAAACGAGAACCATTTGCAGTAAACAGTTTGAGGGTTCCGCCATCGTTACTTATGCAGGACCATTTTTTACGATTTTAAATAAAAAGGCAAAACAAAAAAATAACGAGTATTCGCATAACTGTAATAACAATAAGCTCATATATGATGCACTAATTTTTAAACTCTCAAGTGAACTTATTCGAAAAAATAACATTTTTCGATCCGCTTCACAATTTTTAATTAGGGATCATTCATAAATTATGTAAGCGTTTTTTTTTTAATTTCAACCCCCACTCCGTTAATGAGCAAATTTCCAAATTATTAAAAATAAACTTCGATTTTTATTTAAACATTATTAAAAAAAAATTCAATTTCATACTTAAAATTCGCCTCTGTTGGGTCGAAAATTCAGTTCTTTTGATAGAAAACTCATATGATTGGGTGGAAAATTCAACTTGTTTTAATAGAAAATCGGATTTTGTTTAAAATTTCAGAGTATTTTGCATTTAAATTTTAGAATAAATTCCGATCAATAATTTTAATTTTCCACTAAAAGAGCCGAATTCAAGATGATCTTTTCTTTAAACTTAACTTAAATTTATAAAAGAATTGAAAATTTGTTGTTGTTGAAAATTCAACTTTTTTATTAGAAATTCGTTTTTCTTTTTGGTTTAAAATCAATTTTTTTATACTGACATTTAACTATTTTCTTTTTGGCTGAAAATTGATCTTTTTTTAGTTTGAAAATCTTTTATTTTTCACTAAAAGAGCCGAATTCAAGATGATCTTTTTTTTAAACTTAACTTAAATTTATAAAACAATTGAAATTTTTTTTTCTTCAATTCAACTTTTTTGTTAGAAATTCGCTTTTTTTGGTTAAAAATGTTCTTTTTTTTTAAACTGAAATTTAACTGTTTTATTTTTAGCGGAAAATTTATCTTTTCTTAGTTGTAAATTTTTTAATTTTCCACTGAAAGAGCCGAATTTAAGATGATCTTTTTTTTTAAACTTACCTTAAATTTAGAAAAAAAATGAAATTCTTTTTTTGTTGCAAATCAATTTTTTAAAATGAAATTCAATTATTTTATTTTTGGCTGAAAATTTATCTTTTTTTAGTTGGAAATTCTTTAATTATCACCTAAAAGAGCTGAATTTAAGATGATCTTTTTTTAAAACTTAACTTAAATTTAGGAAAAAAATTAAATTTATTTTTTTGAAATTCAACTCTTTTGTTGGAAATTCGTTTTTTTTGTTGAAGATCAATTTTTTGAACTGAAATTTACCTATTTTATTTTTTGCTGAAAATTAATCTTTTTTTAGTTGGAAATTTTTTAATTTTCCCCTAAAAGAGCCGAATTTGAAATGATCTTTTTTTTTTAAACTTACCTTAAATTTAGAAAAAAATGAAATTCTTTTTTTTTGAGAATTCAACTTTTTTTCAGAAATTCGTCTTTTTTTGTTGAAAATCAAGTTTTCTTAATGAAATTCAATTATTTTATTTTTAGCTGAAAATTTATCTTTCTGGTTGGAAATTTTTTAATTTTTACTGAAGAAGCCGAATTCGGGATGATCCTTTTTTTAAACTTAACGTTAATTTAGAAAAAAAATTAAAATTTGTTTGCAAATTAAACTTTTTTTGTTGGATATTGGTTTTTTGTTGTTGTTGAAAATCAATTTTTTTAAACTGAAATTTAACTAGTTTATTTTTGTCTGAAAATTCATCTTTTTTTAGTTGGAAATTTTTTAATTTTCCACTAGAAGAGCCGAATTTAAGATGATCTTTTTTTACACTTAACTTAAATTTAGAAAAAAAATTGAAAAGTTTTTTGTTGCTGAAAATTCAACTTTTTTGTTAGAAATTCGTTTTTTGGTAGAAAATCAATTTTTTAAACTGAAATTCAACTATTTTATTTTTGGCTGAAAATTTATCTTTTTTCAGTTGGAAATTTTTCAATTTTCCAATAAATGAGCCGAATTTAAGATGCTCTTTTTTAAAACTTAACTTATATTTAGAAAAAATTTGAAATTGTTTTTTGTTGCTGAAAATTCAACTTTTTTCTTAGAAATTCTTTTTTTTTTTTTTTGCTTAAAAATCATTTTTTTTAAACTGAAAATTAATTATTTTATTTTTGGCTGGAAATTTATCTTTTCTTAGTTGGAAATTTTTTAATTTCCCACTAAAAGAGCCGAATTTAAGATGATGTTTTTTTTTTAACTCAACTTAAATTTAGAAAAAAAATTGAAAAATTTTTTGTTGCTGAAAATTCAAATTTTTTGTTAGAAATTCATTTTCTTTTTTGTTGAAAATCAATTTTTTCAAACTGAAATTTAACTATTTTATTTTTGGCTGAAAATTTATCTTCTTTTAGTTGGAAATTTATTAATTTTCCACTAAAGGAGCCGAATTTAAAATGATCTTTTTTTTTAAACCTAACTTGAATTTAAAAAAAAAATTGAAATTTCTGTTGTTGAAAAATCAACTTTTTTGTTAGAAATTCATTTTTTTGGATGAAAATCAATTTTTTTAAACTGAAATTTAACTATTTTATTTTTGGCTGAAAATTTATCTTTTTTTAGTTGGAAATTCGACTATTCTGTTAGAACGTCATTTTTTGGTGTAAAATTCAACTATCTTAATGAAAATTCATTTTCTTTCTGGTTAGGAACTTTATACGAATTTCGTATCTTGTTTGAAATTTCATCTGTTTTGGTAGTAAATTAATCTTCTTGGTTGAAAATGTATATTGTTGTTTGAAAAATTCGTCTTCTGGCCTTGAAAATGAAAAAAATTCGAATTTAATTAAATTAAATCAAAATTGATCATTCATTTTCATTTTTTATTCTATCAATTAAAAATTCCTAATTATTTATCAGTCTTCACCATTGATTGAAAGTTAATTATTTTTGGTTGAAAACTATACTTTTATATTTTTAGCGAAGAAATTATCTTACTGGATTACAATTTTTATTAACTTGTTGAAAATTTAATTATTTATTTAAAAAGTTATCTTTTTTGGTTAAAAAGGCAACTATTTTTTCAAAAATGTATCTTTTTGATTCTGAGATTCAATGATTTTAGTATAAAATTCAAGTATTTGGTTGAAAATAAACTTCTTTATTAAAAAATTATATTCTTGGTTTGAAAATTCAACTGTTTCGTAAAAAATCTTTTGTGGTTTAAAAACTTTACTTCTGTGTTGAAAGATCGTCTTTTTGTTTTGAAAATTTGTCACTTTTCGAAAAAAATTTATTTTATTTTTTTCGTTAGAAATTCAACCATTTATTAAAAAATTAAACTGTTTTGACTGGGAATTCGAATATTTTGATGAAAGAATTCATATTTTTTTATTCATTCAACTTCATTTTATCAAAATTTAAAATATTTTTCAATTTTTTTAACTTGATTTGTGATTGAAAATAAAATTATTTTTATTCAAAGTTAATTATTTTTGTTTGAAAACTATACTGTTATATTTTCAGCTAAGAATTTTTTCTTGAATGAAAATGTTATTTTTTATTTATTTGCATTTTATTATTTATTTTATTTTCTTATTTATTTATTTTTTGTTGGTAATTTGTCTCTTTAGTTTAAAAATTCATTACTTTTGATAAAAATTTCAGCTTTTTTTTTTAATTGAACAGTTTTTCATATAAAACGAAAATCTTTTTTGGTTGAAATATCTACCATTACACTTTTCGTCGAGAATTCATTTTTATGATTGAATATTGATCTTTTTTCATAAAAAATTGCATGTGTTTTGTTAATAATTAATCTTATTTGGTAGAAAATTAAATATTTTGTCGAAAATTCGTCTTGGTTCAAAATTTCCTATTTTTTTTAAGTAACTTTTTTTGTTCAAGATTCATAACTTTCGTGGAAAATTTAACTATCCTGAAGAAAATTCAAATTCGATGACATTTTTTTCTTAACTAAAAAATTTTTCTTGGCTGAAAATTCTACTATTTTCTTGATAATTCGTCTTTTTGATTGAATTGAACTATTTTAAAATAAAATTTAAAATATCTTTTGATTGAAATGTCAACTATTAGACCAGGAACATCAATTGATTATTACGTATTTGGTTGACAATTCAACCATTTGTTTGAAAATTGAATTATTCTGTCATTTTTTTTTTAGTTAAAGATTCATCATTCTAGTTGAAAATTGATCTCTTTGGTTGAAAATTCAACTATTTTGTTAAAAAATTGTATTTTTGTTCGTTGAAAATTGATTTTTTCCTTGTAGAAAATTAAGTGTTCAAACTGAAAATTTAACTATTTTATTTTTGTTTAAAAATTGATTTTTATTATTTAACAGTTCAATTAATTAGTTCAAAATTCACGTAGTATGATGAAAATTCGTCTTTTGATAGAAAATTCTTCTTCTTGGTATTGAATTCTTTTCGAGATTTCCAAGATTTCGCTGAGATTGTCGGTAAGTCCGAGATTTCCGATCCTGCTCGCGATCAGAACTCACTTGGGAACCCAGGAGCATGTTTCAAATTGCTCCATACCACCTCATCTCTATCCACACTTAGCCAAAGATTTCCAAGATTTCGTTGAGATTGCGGGGAGTTCCGAGATTTCCGACCCTGCTCGCGATCAGAACTCATGTGGGATTCTCCTTGGATCGGCTAAATTCGGCAGTTTCGGATTCAGTCGGCTATTCGTTCAACGTCCAAAAGCGCGTGTCAAATTTTTTCACACCACCACATCTCTGTCCACACTTAGCCAAAGATTTCCAAGATTTCCTTGAGATTGCCGGGAGTTCCGAGATTTCCGACCCTGCTCGCGATCAGAACTCACGTAGGATTCTCCTCAGATCTTTTAAATTCGGAAGTTTCGGATTCAGTCGGCTGTTCGTTCAACGTCCAAAAGCGTGTGTCAAATTGTTTCACACCAGCAAATCTCTGTCCTAACTTAGCCAAAGATTTCCAAGATTTCGTTGAGATTTCTGGGAGTTCCGAGATTTCCGACCCTGCTTGCGATCAGAACTCACCTGGGATTCTCCTCGGATCTTCTAAATTCGGCAGTTTTCGGATTCAGTCGACTGTTCCTTCAACGCCTAGGAGATTTCCAAGATTTCTACACGCATTCTAGATTGCCGAGATTTCCAATTATTCCTCCAAGAGTTCTCTCAAGATTTACCGCGCAGCAATCTCAGATTTTTCAGTGAGTAGCCCCTCGGCAGAGAGTTATTCAAAAACGGTTAGAGGAAGATGTTTCAATATTCAATAGGGAGAGAAGAATTTTTGACATACAAAAGAACCACTTCGCACGTACATTTTTCTGAAAAGCTCACTTACGGAAGGAACTATATATATACAATATACATAAATGTAAAAAAAGGTGAGGAGTGTGATGGGAAAGTGCATTTGAGGGGAACCCATAAGCATAAGGAAATTCGAAAAGTATAAATAGATCTAAAGGGGATGTATTTCCCTTTCCCATGAAATGACCGCACCACCGCAAGGTGGTCCATCACAGATTTCTCAGTTTCTCACCACTACCCGGTCAGATCCCACCATTCCCTTCCGGAGTATGGGGTTCGAGGTTCGATCCAATACTCCCATGGGGTCTCTTGGACCAGCTGCACCTGCCGAGAGGAAACCTGCCCCTGAGAAAAATAAAAGGGTCACCTCAGACAGCTTAGACGACGAGATCCGATAACATTAATAAGACTAATTAATTCGAGGTTCTCTCACGATTATTAGATTAAAGCAACCATCGATCTCTACCGTATTTAGAACCATCTTCTTCTATGGAAAAAAAATCTATTTCTACATTCTAATCAATATTTTACTATTTGTAGTATATTATATTTTAGTGTATTCATTCGGGTGGGTCGAAAAAAGAAAATTTTGGAAAACGGAAATAGAACTATGGGGAAAAGTAGCCTATGAGGACCCTGAACAAGTATAAATAAATTCAAGTTTTCTGTAGAAATTTCAAAATTTTTATTTGGAATTTGAATAAAATTTAACTACTTAGTTCAACTTTTTTCAAATTAAGTTTTCTGGTTTAAGATTTTGGACTTTATTTGAAAATGGTTTGGTTGAAAATTTAAGTATTTCATTTTTGGTGGGAAATGGATCTTTTTTAGTTAAAAATTCTTCCCTTTCTTCCCTTTAATGAACTTTTTTAGTTGAAAATTTGACTTTTTGGTTGAAAATTTATCTTTTTTAGTTGAAATAATGAAAATATTAAAATAATGAAAAAATGAAATAATTATATTTTTAATTTAAAAAAACTAAATTTTCACAAAAAGCATATTTTTAACAAAATAGTTAATTTTTCATCACGAAGATTAATTTTCTACCAAAAAAGGAATCACATGGTTGCCAAAAATTCCTATCTAAATCCTATCTATTTATCTTATCTGAATGAATAAAGGGATACGAAAGGAGAGTGACAGAGATGGAGATTCAAAAAAGCGGACTCGAACTATGGTCAGGAGTAGATGGCGAATCTCATGGTTGCCAAGAAATCCTATCTAAATCCTATCTATCCATCCTATCTAAATAAATAAAGGATTGCGAAAGGAGAGTGAGAGAAACGGAGAGTTAAAGAACGGATTCGAACTATGGTCAGGAGTAGATGGCGAATCACATGGTTGCCAAGAAATCTGTTTGATAATACCTTGTCTTTTTTTTGTGAGAAATTGATTTTATTCAACTGAGAATTGAACTATTTTTTTTCTTGGTAGAAAATTAATCTTCTTAGTTAAAAATTCATCTTTGTTTGTGTAACAAATTTTTGGTTAAAGATTCATAATTTCAGTTGAAAATTCATCTCTTTGCTTGAAACTTTAACTATTTGGTTGAAAATTCGTTTTTTTTTCTATTGAAACTTAATTTTTTTTCTGCCAATCTAACTATACCATTTTTGGTTGAAAATTAATTGTTTTTAGTTTGAAATTAAAATTTTTGGTTGAAAGCTTACTTTTCGTTGAAAATTAATTTTTTGGTGTTGAAAATTTGAAATCAAAATATTTTCTTGGTTAATATATCAGCTCTTATATTTTTCGTTAAGATGGCATTTTCTATGCATTTTCAACAGGAACATTAATTTTCTACCAAAAAAGGATTAATTTCCTACCAGACTGAATCGATTTTTTTTTTGCAAAATACATGAATTTTCAACGAAAGAAGACACACTTTTTACCAAATAATTAAATTTTTGAAGATGAATTTGCAATCAAAAATGGAATAATTATATTTTTAATTCAAGAAAATTAAGTTAAAAAAAAAGGATTTTCAACAAAATATGTAAATTTTCAACTTAGGAGATGAATTTTCAACTAAAATTATATATCTTCAACAAGAAAAATTTTTTTCAACAAATTAGTTTGACTTTTAACTAAGTAGTCAAATTTTTAACTAGAAAAATAATGAATTTTCAACTAAGAAGATTAATTTTCTACTGAAAAAGACGAATTTTCAATTGAAAAAGATAAATTTTGTATTAAATAGTTACATTTTTAACAAAAAAGTTGTATTTTCAACTGAAAAAAAGTGATTTTCGATTGAGTGTCTACTTGAATTTAGCATAGAAAGATAAATTTGTAACTAAGGAGGAGATGAATTGTCAACTAAAATTATGTAACTTCAACAAAAAAATTAATTTTTAACAAAATAGCTTGACTTCCAAGCAAGTAATTTAATTTTTGACAACAAAAATCATTAATTTTTCTTCAGTAAGATTATTTTTCTACCAAAAAAGGATTAATTTTCTACTAGAAAGAAACGATTTTTTAAGAAAATACATAAATTTTCCACTAAAAAATATAAATTAACAACTGACAAGTGAATAGTTAAATTTTCAGTTTAAAAAATTAATTTCCAACTAAAAAAACGACTTTTTAACAATATTGTAAAATTTTCTACAAAGTCAAATCAATGTTTCAGCAAATACTTGCATTTTTAACGAAAAGTAAGGTTTTTCAAAGAAAATTATAAAAAATAAGTGGAACAACATCTGACACATTTTCTCTTTATTAATGCTTTCTAACTTTGCAGTTCCTCTTTCTATTGAGCTACAGTCCACGTTTCATATTTTGTGTCGCTCATTTTTCATAATTTTCTTTTAAAAACTTTACTTTCTTTAATTTGAGTTTAAATTTCGCGGTCACATATGTGTCCGCGACAGAAGAGAAAAATGCGACAGAAGAGTGGCAGAAAATGGACAGTTAAAAAACGGACTCGAACTATGGTCAGGAGTGTGAAGCGAATCACATGGTTGCCAAGGTATCCTATCTAAATCAAAGAAAAAGGTATGCGATAGGAGAGTGACAGAAATGGAGAGTTAAAAAACGGGCTAGAACTATGGTCAGAAGTAGATGGCGAATCACATAGTTGCCAAGAAGACCTATTCAAATCAAAGAAGAAGGTATGCGACAGGAGAGTGACAGAAATGGAGAGTTAAAAAACGCACTCGAACTATGGTCAGGAGTAGATAGCGAATCACATGGTAGCCAAGGAGTCATGTCTGAATCAAATAAAAAGGGATGTGACAGAACAGTAATAAGAATGGAGAGTTAAGAAAACGGACTCGAACTATGCTCAGGAGTAGAAAGCGAATCACATGGTTGCCAAGGAGTTCTGTCTGAATCAGAGAAAAAGGGATGCGAGAGAAGAGTGATAAAAATGGAGAGTTCAAAAACGGACTCGAACTATGGTCAGGAGTAAATGGCGAATCACATGGTGGCCAAGAAATCCTATCTAAATCAAAGAGAAAGGGATGCGATAGAAGAGTCACAGAAATGGAGAGTTAAAGAACGGGTTCGAACTATGGTCAGGTGTAGATAGAAAATCACATGGTTGCCAAGGAGACTTATCTGAATCAAAGAAAGGGGGATGCGACAGGAGAGTGACAGAAATGAAGAGTTAAAAAAAGGACTCGAACTATGGTCAGGGGGTCAATAGCGAATCACATGGTTGCCAAGAAGTCGGTCTGATTATGAACGAGAGAGCAACGCAGCATGTCAAGAAGTATAAATTTGTATCTCCCAGATTGTTGTGGGTTAGAATGAAAGTGAATGAAAGTAGAAGATGCCTTCTGGGACACTTTGAATGATACCAAAGGCACTTGCAATCATGGATAAAGAATCATTCTGCCACAAGATATGAATGGATTGGTTGGAGTCTAACGAGAGGGTATACGGAGAGGGTTCTAGGTCTCATGGGTTGAAAATTGCAGAAAAAATCTTATTCTCAGGTGAGAAATCCGTAAGAACTTGAAAAGACAGTTTGCCTTGTCAGCTGACACTACTAACAGTAGGTCGTATCGGTCAAGATGTAAGATTTTCCTGGTGTGTCAGTAATCAGTATCGGTTGATTGCGAATGATAAGATGCACATTGCACTCGATGGTTCGACACGGGAACGGGAACGGGAACGGGACGTCGGTAAGAACACACGACGTACGATACGATAATTATCAACGTTGGTGGTCTGAAATCGAAAGCTGGGCGTGGATTAGTAGGCGATGTGTGATTCGAGTTAGAGAACTAAGATTTTAGATATTATCTCGTGTCTAACTTGCCGTTTGCGGGTTTGCCAACGCGATCGCTCAGCCTGATTATTTTCAAATCTTACGTCTTATCAAGCGTCACGTTCCTGGTTCGTCCCTGATGCATGCTTATAATCAATAGAGTCGATAGTGTACCAACTACACCAGCAGTGGATTCCAAGCTCGTTAAACTCAAATCTCAATAAATAACTCAAAGAATTACTTCTTTACTCATCCAATTTACCTACGAGTGTGAGAATAATTGACACGATTTTAAATACCTAGTTTACATACTGAACAACGTGGTTGGGACATCTAATGAAGTAGGGCCAACTTTTCATTCCTGAAAATGGCAGTTGTCCTTGCTACTTCACCATCTCTGCTAATAAAAAGTTTGTTGTCCAAATCAATCATTTCTTCAGTGTATTAGAGACTCAGAATTACTAATTTTATATTGAGACTTATTACTTGACCTGGGGAGTTCAACTAGCTGACAATGGTTGTACCATCGGAAGTTGTTGTGACAACAAGAAAAAAATAGTAAGGACAACTATTACCATTCTTGGATGTGAAATTTCTGCAATATGTATAATGGGCGATGCCCATGTGATCATCGTCTACCTGCTTGTTCTACCCCATCTAATCAATTTTTCCTCAGGTAGTTGAGGGATCGCCAGACGCTGTAGTTGAAGTTAAACTAAAGTAGTTGGCCCTGCTACTTTATTAGTTGTCCCAGCCAACTATTTTTTTAGTTCAGGCCAAATTATGTACCAAAAATGTAATTATTAATTTGAAACTAAGATTTTTCACATAAATACATTTGACGTTTTACTTCCAATGTTTCTTTTACATTCTTTTTCAGTTAACATTTCTGACTTTTAATATTGGTTTTAGTAAAAATATATAAAACTGCTGAAATATATTACAATTAAAAAATATTTAAAAAATAGGGAAATGTGTTTTTTTCAGAAAGCTTCTCTTTTGTCCCTGAAGCATTCAAAACTGAAAATTAATCAATTTTACAACTTAGAAATGGACTATTTTCAAATTTAGATCGTTCAAAATAAAAAAAATTTATATTTGGTTTGCTAAAAATTGGTACAATATGAAATCCATAGCCTTTAAAATGAAAAATTCTGAGTCTGCATTAAAAAATTTTCATTTTTTTTTTCAAAATTGAAATTTTTATTTGTAGAGCAATAAAAATTGAGCAGATTCCCTGAGTTACTGAAAATCGCTGAATTTTTTTACTTTGTTGACTAGAAAATCTTTTTTGGTTGGAAATTCAACTATTTTATTGAAAATTGATTTTTGTGTGGAAAACTGAACTATTTGGTAAAAAATTAATGTATTTTGTTAAAAATTCATCCTTTTAGGTAGAAAATTGAATCTTCCTGCTTAAATATTTTTCTTTTTGGTTTAAAATTCATCTCTGAACTTCAAAATTTTACTATTGTGCTAAAAATTATTTTTTATTGTTGCAGAGAATAATTTATTTAAACTGAAATAGTAGCTTTTCTCTTTTTTGATTGAAAATATATCTTTTTTAGTTGTAAATTTATCGGTTTGTTTAAAAAATTATGCATTTTCTTGAAAATTCTCCTTCTTGGTAGAAAATTAATCTACTTGGTTAAAAATTAATGTTTTCGGTTCAAGATTCACTATTTTATTTTAAAGTTCATCCATCTAATTGGTTGAAAATTTCACTATTTTGTTGAAAATTTTTCTTTTTTTCCGATTGAAAATTAATTTTTCAACTGAAAATTATAATATTTAATGTTTGGTTGAAAATTAGTTTTCTTCAATTGAAAATTCAACCATTTGATAGAAAATTCGTCTTTTTTGTATAAAATAAATCTTCTTGGTTAAAAATTAATTTTTTTGGTTCAGAATAAATGCCAATTCAAATTCTTCGATATTAATCAATCTGTAAATAATGAATATTAAAAAAATTATATAATTATTATAAATAATATATAATAATATTATATATATAATAACTTCACTCTTAAGCATTTAAACTGAAAATTAATCAATTTTGCAACTCAGAAATGGACCATTTACAAATTATGACCGTTTTTAATAAAAACAAAATCATATTTGATTTGCTAAAAAAATGGTACAAAATGAAAAAAATTCTGACCCTGCAATAAATTTTTTTTTTTTTAATTGAGATTTTCATTTTTAGAGCAATAAAAATTTGGCAGATTGCCTGAATTCCTAAAAATCTCTAAATTCCTTGAATTCTCTAACATATTTAATTTTTCAGAATTTCGAAAAATCCCAAATATTCTGAATTCCCTGAATTCCTGGAAAATTCTCAATTCCTTAAATTTCCTAAGCGTCCTGAAATCTCTGAAAATCTCTGTATTAATAAATTCTCCGAAATCTTTGATTTCTCTACATTTCCAGAAATTCTTGAATATTCTGAATTTTTCTAAATACCCTCAAATCTTGAAATATTTTGAATTCCTACCTAAATACTCTCAAATTTCTGAAATTCTCATAATTTCCTGAATTCCCCGAATTCTTCGAATATTATCAATTCCTGAATTCTCTGAATTTTCCAAATTCTGTAATATTCTTGAATATTTTGAATTCTCTAATATTCTTGAATATTTTGAATTCCCTGCATTCAATAAATATTCTGAATTCTCGAAATTCCTTTAATTATCTAAATCCCCTGAATTCCTGAATATTCAAAATTCTCTAAATTCCCTAAATTCCCGGAATGCCCTGAAATTCCTGAAATGATCTGATTTTCCTGAAATCCTCGAATATCCTGAATTCCTTAAATATTCCAAATTCCCAGAATTCCTCGAATATTCTAAATTCATTGCGTTCTTTGAATTCCTCTGAATTCCTCAAATATTCAGAATTCTTAAAATTCCTCGAATTCCTAATGCTGTGAAATTCTCTGAACTTCCTGTAATCCTTAAATATCCTGAATTCCTTGAATATTCGAAATTCTCTGAATTCCTCGAATTCCTTCAAATTTTCTGAATTCCTAAAATTCCCTAAAATTGGTCTTCATATTCAAGATGAAATCAATGAGGATTGAGGATTTACACCTGCGATATGTACAATGGGCGATCCCCAATTGATCGCCGTCTACTTACATTTAATTATTTTGTTACACATTCATTCTTTTGTTGAAGATTCATAATTTTATTTTTAAATTCGTCTGTTTGGTCAATGAGGATGAAGGATTTACTCCTGCAATGTGTATAATGGGCGATGCCCAATTGATC
>CAKNYM010050962.1:73495-86384 GCA_932195095.1 Andricus curvator
CTGCAATGTGTATAATGGGCGATGCCCAATTGATCGCCGTCTACCTACATTTAATTATTTTGTTACAAATTCAGTCTTTTGTTGAAGATTTATAATTTTATTTTTAAATTCATCTGTTTGGTCAATGCGGATTGAGGATTTACTCCTGCAATATGTATAATGGGCGATGCCCAGTTGATCGCCGTCTACCTACTTGCTCTACCCCCTCTACTCAACTTCCCCTCATGTAGCTGTGGGATCGCCAGATGCTGTCACCGACCCTTTCCAGGAGGGGGGTCCTTTCTACTAATGAGAATTAAAAAACATTAATTCTTTAATTTTGCAATTACTAATCTAGATTTTACTAGTCTTGCAATCTTTCTAGTAGCTTAGTGGTAGAGCAGCTGACCGGCAATCAGTTGACCTGGCGTTAGAATTCCAGCGGAGCGAAAGGAGATATTTTTTCTGAATAAATTTCATTTAAAACATTTTTAATTTATAGCACCATCTAGTCTGAAAAGACGTTAAAGATTTTCTGTATTAGAGGAGATAACTTTGATCGATATCGTAGATTTCCATTTTCACGGTTTGTGTAAAGATTTCTCTTCTGATTGATTCTTACCATCTCTGATGATAATACAAATTCCTAGTAAAATTGACTTGTATTAAAACATAACATCTTGCAAAAGGAAGCGTATTTCAGAAAAAGGATTCTTCTTCCGATCTCTCTAGGAGCTTAGTGGTAGAGCACCTGACCGGCAATCAGTTGACCTGGCGTTCGAATCCCAGCGGAACGAAAGAAGATCTTTTTTCTGAATAGATTTAATTTTTAAAATACTAATATAGAATCCCTCAGCTGCATAAAGGGAATTTCGGTGGAGGTGGTTAAGGCAAGCAACTAAAATGGCGATCAAATGGGCATTGCCCATGCATAATATAGATGTCTGACTCGTAACATTAAAATAGCATTAAAATTATTCAACAATTACCCAAGCAGGAAGATTTACAGTTTATGTTTTCAGAAATACGCATTATCGAGAATTCGGATCTACCCTCAGGCAGGGTAATGTGTAATGGGTAAAGCAAAGAGGTTTGTGATGGGTGCTTTCGAGTGATTGAGAGCCATGGGAACGAGTTGACTCTCGTGTGTAATAGCACTCTAGCTCTGGAGTCTACCCAATCGACTTTAGATCGATCTAATCGATTTCTACAATGGCGACATGTCAATTAAACTAATGTGAAATATATTGTTAAATAGATTCTTATCGTTCGGACCTACCTTGATATTTTAGCATTCTAAATTTTAGCATCTAAATTATCCGACAGCATAGATCATTCATTGAGAATCCTGATATGAAAAAGCATAGCCTAAAATGTTGCTAGGTCCGACATACTTTAAATAATTTTTTTCTGAAAAAAGATCTCCTTTCGCTCCGCTGGGAATCGAACCACAGAACTACTGATTTCCGGTCAGGTGCTCTTCCATTAAGCTACTAGAGAGATCGAGAGAAGAAACTTTTTTCAGAAATACACGCATTATTTTGCTAGATGGTACAAATCAAAGTTTTCGAGGAATCTGTATTATCACTAATGAATAAACAGAAAATATTCAACGTCTTTTCAGACTAGATGGAGCTATGAAAGAAAAATTATTTTAATTAATTTGTTCTGAAAAAAGATCTTCTCCTTTCGCAAAATATTTCCTGTTATTCTCTAATTATAATACAGATTCCTCGAAAAATTTGATTTGTACCATCTAGAAAAATAATGCGTGTATTTCTGAAATAAGTTTTTTTCTCTCGATCTCTCTAGTAGCTTAATGGGATAACACCCGATCGGCAATCGGAAGTTCTGTGGTTCGATTCCCAACGGAGCGAAAGGAGATCTTTTTTTAAAAAAAAAAAAAAAATTTCGCATAAATCCATTTACTTACTATTTGGCAATTTAAAAAAAAATCACAGTTTTGCTATTTATCAACGAACAGGCTAAATTTTTTTCTAACAGAATAAACTAAGAATGCTTTTCCGATAACTGTTTGATATGAAACTTAGCAAATTTGGACGCATTATTTATTATTTAAACAATTTTTATAAAACAAATTCAGAGTTGATATTCTTCAACGAATAGGCTCGACTAAAAAAAACTAAGAATGCTTTTCCAGTGACTGTTTGAATATGATACTTTGCAAATTTACAAGAATTAATAATTATTCAAACAATTTTTTTAATTCAGAGTTTGTCTATTTTTCAGCGAATAGGGTCAACTGAAAAAAATTAACTAAGAATATCTTTGCGATGACTGTTTCTATGGTGTTTTGAAAATTCCCAAGACTTATTATTAAAACAATTTTTATAAACAAATTCATAGTTTGCCTATTTTTCAACAAATAGGCTCAATTTGTTAAAAAAATGAACTGAGAATATCTTTGTGATGACTCTTTTCTATGTTGCTTTGCAAATTCCCAAGAACTATGATTTAAACGATTTTTGTAAGGAAATTCAGAGTTTTCTATTTTTCAACGAATAGGCTTAATTTGTTCACGGAATTAACTAAGAATGTCTTTTCGATGAGTTTTATTCATTAAGCTTTGCAAATTCCCAAGAATTATTTATTTCAAACCAAGATTTTTTTATAATAAATTTTGTTTTTCAACGAATAGGCTCAATGTTTTTACAGAAATAACTGAGAATGTCTTTGCGGTGACTCTTTTCTATAGTCCTTCACAAATTCCAAAGAATTATGATTTATTTATTTAAACAATTTTTATAAGGAGATTCAGAGTTTGGTTATTTTTCAACAAAAAGGCTTACTTTTTTTAACGGAATCAACTAAGAATGCTTTTCCGGTAACTGTTTGATATTATACTTTGTAAATGTACAAAATCATTAATTATTTAAACAATTTTCATAAAGAAATACAAAGTTTGGCTATTTTTTAACGAATAGGCTCAATTTTTTTACGGAATCAACTGAAAATGCCTTTCCAATGACTCTTTTCTATGCTACTTTGTAAATTTACAATAATTATTAATTATTTAAACAATTTTCATAGACAAATTCAGAGCTTGGCTATTTTTCAGCTTACATTAAAACATACATGCAGCTATAACCTTCTTAAGAATAAGCATAACTTTTCTATCTGAACTACAATATTAAAATCAAAACCATTTGAACATTTGAAACAAATTCATTTTTATAATAAAATATATGCACAATATATCTAATGAGAATTAAAATGATATTGTGATTTTTTAAGATTTTCTGAAATAATTTTTCACATGCAATATATTTGCCCCTAATTTTTACTGTGATGTAATATTAAAACATTTTAATGAATTCATTCTGTGTTTTTTTTAAATTTTTTTCGAAATTTAGATAGCTTTCAAGCAAATTTTAAAAAAAATTACAATTTCAACTACAAGTTGAAACATTTTTCATTATAATCATAAATAATGGAAAATTATGAATATTTAGCAATTCATTTTATTTTTATTTTAGTTACATTTTCGACGTCTATGACTTTTCTCAAATTTAAACTATTTTTGAAATCTTAAGCAATTCAAAATGATTTCATCTTAGGCTAATGATCTTTGAAGACAAAATTACAATTTTAATTAATATTTTGGCTCATTTCTTAATGTTTCTTTTTAAGATTATACAGCCTTACTTGTTTTCGAAAATAATTTTTTTTTATTGGAATAATAAACAATACAAATTATGAACATTTAGAAATTTTTTTTATTTTACTTTCATTTACATTTTCAAAAACGATTACATACTTATAATTTCAACTAACAATAAAAAATTATGAACGTTTATAATTTTATTTTATTTAACTTTCAGTTACATTTTCAAAGAATATAACGTCCTTCTAATTGTAACTATTATTGCAATCTTAAACAATTGAAAATATGAATTCATCTGTGCTATTTTTATTAGGAAACATTAAAATTTGAATTATTTTTGGAATTTGAAGAAGTTTAGAAAATTTAAAAAATGTGTTTACCCTTGGCTCATTTATATTTCAAGAAAACGGAGTCAATGATAAATATCTTTCCGGTAACTTTTTTCTACGCTTGGTATATTCGCAAGAATTATTAATTATTTAAACAATTTCAATAAACAAATTCAGATGATGCTTTGCAAATTTCCAAGAATTATTAATTTTTTAAATAATTTTCCTAAACAAATTAGAACCTTGGCCTTTTTTCAACGAATAGAATAAATTACTTTAGGGTATCAAGAAAGAATATATTTGTAATAACTCTTTTCTACGATACTTTGCAAATATATAATAATTATTAATTATTTTTAAAAATTTTCATAAACATATACAGAGTTTGGCTATTTTTCACCGAATAGACTCGATTTCTTCTACAGAATTAACTAAGAATATCTTTCCGATGACTTCTTTCTATTATGGTCTTCAAATTTCCAAGATTTATTATTTAACCTAAACATAATTATTATCATTACTTTTAACGAATTGGCTCAGTTTGTTCACAGAACCCAAAAGAATGTATTAAAAAATAAGTCTTTCTTATGTTACTTTGCAAATTTACAATAATTGTTTATTATTTGAACAATTTTCATAAACATATTCAGAGTTTGGCTGTTTTTCAACGAATAGGCTTAATTTGTTTACTATTTCAACTAAGAATATCTTTCCGATGACTGTTATCTATGTTGCTTTGTAAATTTACAATAATTTTCAATTATTTGAACAATTTCAATTAAATAACTGAGATTTTGGCTATTTTGTAACAAATAGGCTCCATTTTTTATAGAATTAAGTAAGAATATCTTTTCACTGACTTTTTGCTACACTGCTCTGCAAATTTCAAAGAATGAATCATTATTTGAACAATTTTGATAAACAAATCAAGATTTTGGCTATTTTTTTAAGAATAGGCTCAATTTGTTTGCGGAATCAATAAAGAATGATTTTCAAATACCTATTTCCTATGATACTTTAAAAATGTACAATAATTATTAATTATTCAAACAATTTTCATAGACACATTCAGAACAATTTGTTTACAAAGTCAACTAATATTGTCTTTCCGATGACTCTTTACTATGTTTTGTGAATTTACAACAATTAATAATTATTTAAACAATTTCGATCACAAAATTTAGAGTTTGGCTATTTTTCAACGAATAGGCTCAATTTTTTGAAAAATTAGATAAGAATATCTTTCCGGTGACATCTTTCTATGATGCTCTGCAATTTTCAAAGAATAAATTATTATTCAAACAATGTTGATAAACATATTAAGAGTTTGACCATTTTTCAACGAGTAGGCTCAATTTGTTTACGGAATCAATACAAAATGTTTTTCAAATAACTCTTTCCTATGTATGATACTTTGAAAATTTACAATAATTATTAATTATTTAAACATGTTTATCAAAATATCTGGAGTTTAGCTATTTTTCAAGGAATAGGCACAATTTGTTTACGGAGTCCACTAAGTATGTCTTTCCGAGGACTCTTTTTCTATGTTTCTTTACAAATTCAGATTTTGGCTATTTTCAACGAATGGACTAAATTTTTTTATAGAATTAACTAAGAATATCTTTCCGATTACTTTTTTTCTATAATGATATGCAAAGTCTTTCTGATGACTCTTTTCTATGTTGCTTTGTAAATTTATAAGAATTCATAATAATTTAAACAATTTTCATTAAAAAATTTAGAGTTTGGCTATTTTTTAACAAAAAGGCTACACTTTTTCAACAGAATTAACTAAGAATATCATTCCCATGACTTTTTCGTATGATGCTTTGCAAATTTTCAAGAATGATTAATTACTTAAGCAATTTTCATAAACAAATTATGAGCTTGGCCTTTTCTCAACGAATATGATAAATTAGTTCAGGTTATCAAGAAAGAATGAAAATCGAATAACCATTTTCTACGATACTTTGCAAATATACAATAATTATTAATTATTTCAACAATTTTCATAAACATATTCGGAGTTTGGCTATTTTTCAAAGAATAGGCACAATTTGTTTACGGAGTCAACTAAGAATATCTTTCCGATGACTCTTTTCTATGTTTCTCTGTAAATTTATAATAATTATTAACAATTTAAACATCTTTCATACAAAATGAAGAATTTAGCTATTTTTCAACGAATAGGCTCAATTTTTTTTGCAGAATTAACTAAGAATATCTTTACGATGACTTTTTCTATGATGCTTTGCAAATTTACAATAATTATTAATTATTTCAACAAATTAAGAGTTCAGCCATTTTTCAATGAATGGGCTCAGTTTGTTTACGGGATCACCAAGAATGTATTTCCAATAACACTTTTCTACGGTACTTTGCAAATTTACAATAATTACTATTTATTCAAACAATTTTTATAAACATATTCAGAGTTTGGCTATTTTTCAAGGAGTAGGCTCAATTTTAACATAATTAAATAAGAATATATTTCAGATGTCTTTTTTCTGTATTGTTTTTCAAATTTACAAGATTTGTTAATTATTTGAACAATTTTCATTACAAAATTAAGAGTTTGGCTATTTCTGAAAGAATAGGCCCAATTTGTTTCCAGAATCAACAAATAATGTTTTTCCAATAACTATTTTCTACAATACTTTGCACATTTACAATAATTATTAATTATTTGAAGAACTTTCATAAGCACATTCAGAGTTTGGGCATTTGTCGAGGAATAGACAAAATTTTTTCACGGATTCAACTAAGATTGTCTTTCCGATGCTTTTTTCTATGTTGTTTTGTAAATTTACCAGAATTATCAATTATTTAAACAAATTTGATGAAAAAATAAGAATTTGGCTATTTTTCAATCAATAGGGTGAATTTATTACAGAATTAACTAAGAATATATCTCCGATGACTTCTTTCTATTATGCTTTTCAAATTTCCAAGATTTATTAATTATTTAGAATATTTTAATGAGCAAATCGAGAGTTTGGCAATTTATCGAAGAAACCCAGCCGTCAAACCTCCTGCTCGACATGAATTAAAGCCGAGGTTAAAAATCTCGAGTCGAGATCATTTACTGTGTATTTCTATGAAAATTTGTATGCGCCGACATTTTATAAATTTTTTTCCAAATTTGTATGAAAATGTTCAGAGTTGCACAATTATTCATTCTGCATCGTGAGAGGGAATCCATGCGATACCGTGTACAAATCAAAATTATTGAGATAAAAATTAATATCATGGTGTTTTTTTGAACTTAATTTCAACTATTTGGTAGAAAATTCATCTATTTTGTTCAAAATGCAAAAAGGAAAAGAAAATTTCCTTTCTACTTTTATTTTAAAATTACTTCCTGAAACAGGATGGTGTTATTATCATTGCCTTCTTTTTGAAGTTATTTTTGATCGAATGAAAAAAATCTTTTAGGAACACGGTTTCTTTAATTGAAGACAAATATTTTCCTGAGCGTAGCCCATAGTCCGCGAACAAAAACTCAAAAAATTTGTATAATAAGGATACAATAAAGATACAGAGGAAGGAAGTAGGGACGTTCGAATCGGTAGAGGACTACAGGTGAAATTTGACCCTGAAAAGAGTCTCTTGTTCGGTTCACTTGTCCCGGTGTCGTTGTCGGTGGGAAAAATCCTGCATCAAAAGAATTTTTGCATAGATTAATCTACTTCCTATGGACCCTGTATCTTTTTTGGGGAGTTAAAACTTTGCTTTTTTATTAAAAATTAATATTTTTAACTGCAAATTTTTACTGTAGTAGTAGTAAAATTATTTAGTGAGTAATAAGATTTACATATAGGTTACATCATGAAAATATTGATCTCAAAAAATAAATACACTTTACCTGAGATAAAATGATCTATACAAAGGGAGGATCCGCGTAAATTAATAGTTGAATCTAGTCGTACATTTTAAACTTTTTTTTTAGTTTAAAAATTCATGTATCCTATCTTTGAAAGTTGCTATTCGTAGTTTGGTTACCGTAACCGTTGCTTACATCAGTTATCAATTTAACGTTTCAGTCATAGTTCATTTACATTTCAAAATGTTTGAAAATGTCCAAATTTTGAGTACCGTTTATTTTTTAATTGAAGCTTTTGACATTTCAGAAAATTTGTGTTTGGATTATTTAAACAGTCTTCATAAACATATTCAGAGTTTGGGTATTTTTCAAGGAATAGGTACAATTTGTTTACGGAGTCGACTAAGAATATCTTTCCGATAACTCTTGTCTATGTTGCTTTATAAATTTACAAGAATTATTAATTATTTAAACAATTTTGATTAAAAAATCAAGAGTTTGGCTATTTCTCAACGAATAGGCTCAATTTTTTACAGAATTAAGTAAGAATATCTTTCAGATTACTTTTTTCTATGATGCTAAGAAAAGTCTTTTTGATGACTATATTTTCTATGTTGCTTATGCAAATATACAAGAATGATTAATTATTTAAACAAATTCCGTAAACGAATAAGCTTAATTTGTTTACGGAATCAACTAAGAATGTTTTTCCGATTACTCTTTTCTATTGTGCTTTGTGAGCCAAACTTTAAATTTGGTTTGGCTATTTTTTAACAAATATTCTAAACTTTTTTACAGAATTAGCTAAGAATATCTTTCCAATGGCTGGTTTGTATGGCGATTTGCAAATTTTCGAGAATTGTGAATTATTCAAACAATTTTCATAAACAAATTAAGAGCCCGGTCATTTTTCAACGAATAGGATCAATTAATTTAGGAAATCAAGAAAGAATGTATTTCCAATCAATCTTTTCTACGATACTTTGCAAATATATAATAATTATTCATTATTTTAACAATTTTCCTAAACATATTCAGAGTTTGTCTATTTTTCAAGGAATAGGCAGAATTTGTTTACGGAGTCAACTAGGAATGTCTTTTCGATGACTATTTTATATGCTACTTTGTAAATTTACAAGAATTATTATTTGTTATTGTTATTTAACTATTATTTTTAACAAATTGGCTCAATTTGTTTACAAAACCAGAAGAATGCATTAAAAATAAGTCTTTTCTATGTTACTTTGCAAATTTACAATAATTGTTAATTATTTTAACAATTTTCATAAACATATTCAGAGTTTGGCTGTTTTTCAAAGAATAGGCACAATTTGTTTACGGAGTCAACTAAGAATATCTTTCCAATGACACTTTTCTATGTTGCTTTGTAAATTTACAATAATTATCAACAATTTAAACAATTTTCATACAACATTCAGAATTTAGCTATTTTTCAACAAATAGGCTCAATTTTTTTTGCAGAATTAAATAAGAATATCTTTCCGCTGACTTTTTCTATGATGCTTTGTAAATGTACAATAATGATTGATTATTTCAACAAATTAAGAGTTCGGCCATTTTTTAATGAATGGGCTGAGTTCATTTACGGGATCACCAAGAATGTATTTCCAATAACTCTTTTCTACGGTACTTTGTAAAGTTACCGTAATTATTATTTATTCAAACAATGTTTATAAACATATTCAGAGTTTGGCTATTTTTCAAGGAGTAGGCTCAATTTTAAAAGAATTAAATTTAATATGAATATATTTCAGATGACTTTTTTCTATATTGTTCTGCAAATGTACTGATATATTATTTTTTTTTGCTCGAAATGTTTGGATGAAAATTAATTTTCTGCAGTTAAAAATTAAACTAATGGGTAAAAAGTTCATCATTTTGGTGGAAAATAAATCTTGTTTGAAAATTCAACAATTTGGTTGACATTTTTTCACTTTCTGGACTGAAAAATCTTTCTCGGTTAAAACTTGAACTATTTTGTAGAAATTTCGTCTCTTTTCGCATAAAATTGATTTTCTCGGTTGAATATTTATCTTTTTGATTAAAAATTTTTCTTTTTGCGAAAAAATTTAACTATTGGTTAATAATTTATCTATTTCGCAAAAAAATTAATATTTTCGTGTTGAAAATGCGACAGTTTTGTAGAAAATTCGTCTTCTTGGCTAAAAAATTCATAAATTTGGTTGAATTTGTATAACTTTTCTGACTGAAAAAACCTTCTCGATTGAAAATTCAACTATTTTGTTGAAAATTTATCTCTTTGGTTCCATATTTAATCACCATGCTGAATTTTTTGTTGTTTTTTGTTCAAAATAATCTATTTCAACTTTTTTGGTTTAAAATTTAACTTTTTTAGTTGAAAATTTAACTATTTGGTTGAAAATTTAACTATTATGTTAGAAATTTTGTTCTTTTGTTGCAGATTCATAATTTTATTTTTGAATTCATTTCTTTGGTTAAGCATGTAACTATTAAGTTCTAAATTCTTTTTTTGTATGTTTGAAAATTATTTTTTTCACTGAAAATTTAATAATTCAATGTTTGGTTGAAAATTGGTTTCCTTTAGATGAAAATTTAACTATTTGGTAGCAAATTCATCTTTTTGGTTTAAAATTATCTTCGTGGTTGACAATTGATATTTCTGGTTGAAAATTCAACTATTTGGTTACAAATTAAGAAAAAATACTTTTTGTTAAAACAACAATGGTCTTTTTGAATTAAGAATTTATCAATTTAGTTGACATTTTTTTACTTTCTGAACGAGAAAATCTTTTTTGGTTGAATATTCAACTATTTTGTTAAAAATTAATTTTTCTGTTAAAAATTCAACTATTTGGTAGAAAATTTATTTATTTTGTTGAAAATTCATCTTTTTAGGTAGAAAATTAATATTTCTGCTTGAATATTCATCTTTTTTGTTTAAAATTGTAAAAATTTTGTTGAAAGTTTCCTGTATAAGATTAATCTTCTTGATTGAAAATTGATCTTTTTGGTGAAAAAATTAACTTTTTAAGTTGAAAATTCAACCGCTTGGTTGAAAATTAATTTTTTTTTTAAAGTTCTATCATTTTAGTTAATGATTCATAATTTGAGTATAAAATTTATCTGTTCTGTTAAATTTTTACTGTAATGTTAAAATTTTGTTTTCAATTAATTTTTTTTCAACTGAAATGCTAACTATTCTCTTTTTGGTTAAAACTTTATCCTTGTTAGTAGAAAATTCAACTATTTGGTTGAAAATTTAGTTATTTTGTTAAAAATGCATTCTTTTGTTGAAGATTCATAATTTTATTTTTAAATTCATCTGTTTGTTCAAACATTCTTCTATTTTTTTTTTAAATTAATTTTTCGAATGAAAATTTAAATATTCAATGTTTGGTTGAAAATTGGTTTTCTTCGGTTGAAAATTAACCTATTTTATTAAAAATTTATTTTTTGTGTGGAAAATTCAACTATTTGGTAGAAAATTAATGTAATTTGTTAAAAATTAATCTTTCTGCTTGAATATCCATCTTCCTTGTTTAAAATTCATCTTTTTGGTTCAAAATTTAATTATCATGCTCAAAATTAGCTAGAAATTAATTTTTTTTGGTTGAAGGTTTATAATTTTATTTTTATATTCATCTATTTGGTTCAAAATGTAACTATTTTATTTAATGTTCTTCTTTCTTTTATTGAAAATTAATTTTTTAACTGAAAATTTAACTATTCAATTTTTGGTTAAAAAATGGGTTTCTTTAATTGATAATTCAACTGCTTGGTAGAAAATTCGTCTTTTTGTAGAAAATTAATCTTCATGGTTGAGAAATGGTCATTTTGGTTGAAAATTAAACTATTTTGTAGGAAATTTATCATTTTAGTTGCAGATTCATAATTTCAGTCTAAAATTTATCTATTCGATTAAAAATTTGAATATTATGCTAAATTTTCTTTCTTTAAAACAATTTCTTTGAACTGAAATCTATTTGGTTGAAAATGTGTCTATTATGTTAAAAATTAATTCTTTCGTTAAAGATTCATAATTTTATTCTGGAATTCATCTCTTTGTTTAAACATGCAGCTATTTTGTTGAACAGTCTTCTGTTTTTGTTGTTGAAAATTAGTCTTCTTGGTTGAAAATTGATCTTCCTGGTTGAAAATTTACCTATTTGGTTAAAAATTCATCTATTTTGTTGAAAATGCGAAAGGAAAAAAAATCCTTTGTATTTATTTTGAAAATTAGTTTTCGAACGACGTTGATGTTATTATGATTTTCTTTGTTTTAAAGTTATTTTTGGTTAACTGAAAAAAATTCTGTTAGGAACAAATTAATATGGGTACAATATCAACAGAATTTTTGCATAGATCAATTTACTTACTACAGACCATGTAGTTTTTTTGGGGGAGGGGGTTAAAACTTCGTTTTTTAATAAAAATTAATATTTTCAACTGAAAAAATGTAACTGTTACATTTTTTGATGAAAACTTGTATCCTTTAATTAAAAATTCATGTATTTTTTTGAAAGTTCGTTTTTTTTTGTACAAAATTAATCTTCTTGGTTAAAAATTCAACTGCTTGGGTAAAAATTCATCTATTTTGCTGAAAATGCAAAAACGAAATGAAAATTTCCTTTGTATCTGTATTTTAAAATTAGTTTTTGAAACACGATGGTGTTATTTTTGATTGCATAAAAAAAATCTGTATGGGGATCTACAGGACTGTTCTTTGCGTCAAAAATTTAACTATTTTGTATAAAATGCATCCTTTTTCTTTAAAATGCTAAATGGAAAAGAAAATTTGCTTTGTACTGTATTTTAAAATTATTTTTTGAAACACGATGGTGTTATTTTTGATTCAATAAGAAAAATCTGTATGGGGATCTACAGGACTGTTCCTTGAATTAAGAAATTTAACTATTTGGTATAAAAAGCTTATGCAAAAACGAAAAGAAAATTTTCTTTGTATCTGTATTTTAAAATTAGTTTTTGAAACACGATGGTGTTATTTTTAAGTGAATAAAAAAAATCTGTATGGGGATCTACAGGACTTTTCCTTGAGTCAAAAATTCAACTATTTGGTATAAAATTCATCCTTTTTCTTCAAAATGAAAAACGGAAAAGGAAATTTCG
>CAKNYM010050962.1:86394-108006 GCA_932195095.1 Andricus curvator
TTTCCTTAAAATGCAAAACGGAAAAGAAAATTTCCTTTGTTCTTATTAAATGAAAAAAATCTGTTAGGGAAACTGGACTGTTTCTTGAATGAAAAATTTAACTGTTTGGTATAAAATTAATTCTTTTTCTTCAAAATGCAAAACAGAAAAGAAAATTTCCTTTATATCTGTATTTTAAAATTTGTTTTTGAAACATCATGGTGTTATTTTTAATTGAATAAAAAAAATCTGTATGGGGATCTACACTATCTACAGGACACTTCCTTGAGTCATAAATTGAACTATTCGCTATAAAATTCATCCTTTTTTTCAAAAATGCAAAGAGGCAAAGAAAATTGCCTTTGGATCTGTATTTTAAAATGTTTTTTTGGATTGAATAAAAAAAATCTGTTAGGGAAACAGGACTGTTCCCTGAGTCAAAAATTCAATTATTTGGTATAAAATTAATCCTTTTTCTTTGAAATGCAAAACGGAAAAGAAAATTTCCTTTGTACTTATGGAATGAAAAAAATCTGTTAAGGAAACAGGACTGTTCCTTGAGTAAAAAATTCCACTATTTGGTATAAAATGCATCCTTTTTCTTTAAAATGCAAAACGGAAAAGAAAATTTCCTTTATATCTGTATTTTAAAAATAGTTTTTGAAACACGATGGTGTTATTTTTGACTGAATAAAAGAAATCTGTATGGGGATCTACAGGACTCTTCCTTGAGCAAAAAATTCAACCATTGTGTATAACATTTATCCTTTTTCTTCAAAATCCAAAAAGGAAAACAAATTGCGTCTGTATTTGTATTCTAAAATTAGTTTTTCAAACGCGATGGTGTTATTTTTGATTGAATAACAAAAATCTGTATGGGGATCTACAGGACTGTTCCTTGAGTCAAAAATTGAACTGTTTGGTATAACATTTATCCTCTTTCTTTAAAATGAGAAACGGAAAAGAAAATTTCCTTTGTACTTATGAAATGAAAAAAATCTGTTATGAAAGCGGTTTCTCTAATTGAAGACAAATATTTGTCTGAGTGTAGCCCATAGTTCAAAAAATTTGTATAATAAGGATACAATAAAGAATAAAGATACAGAGGAAGGAAATAGGGACGTTCGAATCGGTAGAGTAGAGGACTACAGGTGAAATCTGACCCTGAAAAGAGTCTCTTGTTCGGTTCACTTGTCCCGGTGTCGGTGCCGGTGGGAAAAATCCTGCATCAACAGAATTTTTGCATAGATTAATCTACTTACTATGGACCGTGTATCCCTTCTTTTGGCGCGAGTTCTTTCAAGCTTACACAAGGCGTGCACCGACAAATCCAAAGATGCATCGAGGAAGGTCCCTACCTGTCGTTGAATGGACCCACCTTTACTCCTCACTACCTGTTACTTTTTATGAGAACATTCAAAATGCGGTCTTTTGCTCATAGGAAATGCGTGAGAGCGAAATGTGGATCGTTCAAGAGATTATTCTCTAAACCTAAACTCTAAACTCTGAAGCAAAGCCTCAGAGCTTGTAAATTGAGGCGTCCTTTTATTCGCCTAAAATAATATCTAACTTTCGGTCACCTATACTTTCATAACGACTCTTTTCAATTTATTTCTTTTTTTCTTTCAAATAGTGAACTTTGCATTAGGGCAGGCATGCCCAACTCGGGGAAAGTCCCTGCGAGAACACATGTTCGGCGTCCCTACTCTTTCTCCTAGAGAGCGAGAGAGGTGGTAGACGCATGCGCGTGGTAGACGCGTACGTCAAAGAGTAGAGATTCTCCCACGCGTCTACCACCTCTATCGCTCTCTAGGAGAAAGAGTAGGGGACGCGAAACATGTGTTCTCGCAGGGAATTTCTCCGAGTTGGGCACGTCTGCATTAGGGGACGTTTCGAAAACAGCGTCACACTATTTTGAAAACTGGGTCCACCCCGCCACTTCTTCGTCACAGATCGTCACGCTTAGCTTGAACCTCCCAGGGTGCCACAAATACCAATACCTTCCCTCTTTTTCAATTCAAATTTTTTTTTGATTCATTTGATATATATACCATTAAACCATTTCCCTTTCAGGGTAGGCATGACACTACCCGATTCGGGTAGTGTTTCTAGGTTTTTCTTGTAGTTATAAATAACTACAAGTGTGGGCTCACCACACCCACGATGTGCCAACAGCACTCATGTCAGTATTCTTGAATGGTCACCCATCCAAGTACTAACCGCGTCCAACGCTGCTTAACTTCAGTGATCTGACGAGAACTGGGTTTTTCAGCGTGGTATGGCCGTTGGCCGTTGATAAATTATTGAAATAAAACAAAATAAAAGAAAATAGTGAAAATAGGGCGATTTTTCACGAAAATAGTGGAATTTCTTTTAAACAAAATTATGTGAAAAGATGAATTTAAAAAAAAAAGATTCCTCTTTAACCAAATATTTGAACTTACAACACAGCAGGTGAATTTTCAAAACGTATTTGCATTTTTAACCATATATTTGAATCTTAGGGCACAAAAGACAAATTTTTTGAAAGAGAGTTGTATTTTCATCCATGAAGGATAAATTTCCAATTAGGAACATTTCTACCAAAAAAGATAAATTTTCAATAAAAAAAAAATGAATTTTCAACACTGCAGGTTAATTTTCTAACAACAATCATCAGTTTTCAACAAAATAATTAAATTTTCAACTAAGTGATGAATCTTCAGCAACGAAAATAATAGAATTTTAAACCCAAAGAGACAAATTTCCAACAAAACAGTCAAATTTTCAAACAAAAAAGATGACTACATTTTTACTACATGACGAATCTATAAAAGAAGAAGATTTTTTAACATTAATAATATTTTAATTTAATAAAGAACGAACTTTCAACAATATGGTCGAATTTTCATACAAAACGGGTTTTGTTGAATAAAAAAGTTGCGTTTTTAGCCAAAAAAAAGGCAATATTCCTACAAGAATTAATTAATTTTTTAAAAGGGCTGAATTTCGAAACTAGAACAATTTTTCAGTCAAGAGAGAAGACATTTTTATACCAAATTGTTTGAATTCTCAAACCAAAAATGCGAATTTTTCACAAAACTGTGGAATTTTTAACCTGAAAATAAGATTTTTCAACCAAAAAATTTGATATCCGAAAAATTATTGATCTTTCTACTAAGCTGATAGAATTTTTAATCCTATGAGACGAATTTTTCAGAAAATTTTAGAATTTTCAAGCCAACCAGATGAATCTTCAACAACGAAAATAATAGAATTTTAAACCCAAAGAGACAAATTTCCACAAAAGTGTAAAATTTTTAAACAAAAAAGATGACTTTTTGACCAAATAGTTAAATTTTCAACAAAATAATTACATTTTTTACCACACGATGAATCTTTAAAAAAATATTTTTAACCAAATAGTTTAATTTTCAATCAAAAAAGATTAATTCTCAAGGAAAAATGTGATCCTTAATATTTTAATCCAAAAAATATTTTGATTTTGAATAATAAAACATTTAAATTTAATAAAAAACGAATTTTCAACAATATGGTCGAATTCCCATAGAAAACGAATTTTTTGAAATCAAAAAGTTGCATTTTTAGCAAAAAAGGTAATATTCCTACAAGAATTGATCAATTTTTTAAAAAAATATGAATTTCCAAACTAGAAACATTTTTCAGTCAAGAGAAAAAATTTTTTTCTACCAAATTGTTGAATTTTCAAATCAAAAATGCGAATTTTCCACAAAACTGTGGAATTTTCTACCCAAAAAATGAGATTTTCCAACAAAAAAAATTTGATATCCGAAAAATTATTGATCTTTCTACTAAGCTGATAGAATTTTTAATCCTATGAGACGAATTTTTCACAAAATTGTAGAATTTTTAAGCCAACCAGATGAATCTTCAACAACGAAAATAATAGAATTTTAAACCCAAAGAGACAAATTTTCAACAGAAACGTCAAATTTTTAAACAAAAAAGATGACTTTTTGACCAAATAGTTGAATTTTCAACAAAATAATTACATTTTTCACCACACGATGAATCTTAAAAAAAATATGTTCAACCAAATAGTTTAATTTTCAATCACAAAAGATTAATTCTCAAGGAAAAATGTGATCATTGATATTTTAATCCAAAATATATTTTGATTTTGAATAAAAAAACATTTAAATTTATTAAAAAACGAATTTTCAACAATATGGTCGATTCATACAAAACGGGTTTTTTTAAATCAAAAAGTTGCATTTTCAACAAAAAAAGGTAATATTCCCACAAGGATTAATCAATTTTTTAAAAAAGATGAATTTCTAAACTAGAAAGATTTTTCAGTCAAGAGAGAAGAACATTTTTTCATCAAATTTTTGAATTTTCAAACCAAAAAAGCGAATTTTCCACAAAACTATGAAATTTGTAACCCCAAAATAAGATTTTTCAAACAAAAAATTTAATTTCCAAAAAATTATTGAACTTTCTACTAAGCTATTAAGCTAATAGAATTTTTAATCCTATAAGACGAATTTTTCAAAAAACTGTAGAATTTTCAAGCCAACCAGAAACATTGATTCAATGTTGTACGGAATTAAAAATTAATTTCTTTAGTTAAATATTCATCACTTTCGCTAAAAATTAATTTATTGGATCCAAAACTCAACTTTTTATTAAAATATCGGCTTTTTTAATCAATTTTTTTTAAGAGAAAAATTAAAAAGTCATTTCTTTGGTTGAAAATTAAATTATTTAATTGAAAATGTGTGTTTTTTTTTTGTCGCAAATTAATTTTATAACTGAAACTTGACCTATTTCTTTTTTGATTGAAAATATATCTTTTTTATTTTGGTATCATTTCATTTTTTTGCTGTTGGAAATATAACTAATTTGTTAAAAATTCATTTTCTTTGTTAAAAGATTTTTTTTTGTTGAATATCTATTTTTTTGTTTAAAATTCATTGTTCAATTAAAAATTTATTCCCTTGGCTAAAAATTAATTTTTTTAACTGAAACTTACACTATTCCATTTTTAGTTGAAAAAGCATGTGTTTTGTTGAAAACTTGTCGTTTTTGGTCGAAAATTAATCTTTTTGACTGAAAATTCATCTTTGTTGTAAAACATTTTTTTCCATAGTTGAAAATTTCGGGTTCTTAATAAAAAATTTTGTTTATTACAAAATTTTTTTATTCTTAAAATTGAACAATTTTGTTAAAAGTCATTTTGCATATTCTGTTGAAAAGATAATAATTTGGTTGAAAATTCATGTATTTCGTAAAAAATTCCTCTTTTTTGGTAAAAAATTATTCTTCTGTGTTAAATATTCATCTTTTTGGTTCAAAATTTATTTCTTCGGTTGAAAAATGAACTATTTTGTTAAAAATTCATTTCTTAAAAAAAAATAATTTTTTAAACTAAAAAATCAACTATTTTATTTTTGTTTAGAAACTTATCTTTTTTAGTCAAAAATTCAATTATTTGGTTGAAAATCCATATCGTTGGTTGAAATTTGTCTTTTTTGGTCGAACGTTTATCTATTTTAGTTGAAAAATCAACTATTTGGTTAAAGATTCATCGTGTTAGTTAAAAATTCACCAAAAAAGATAAATTTTCAATCCAAAAAGACGAATTTTCAACACTGCAATTCAATTTTCTAACAGCAATGATGACTTTTCATCAAAATAATTAAATTTTCAACTTAATGAAGAACCTTCAACAACGAAAATAATAGAATTTTAAACCCAAAGAGACAAATTTCCAAGGTAACAGTCAAATTTTTAAACGAAAAAGATGTCTTTCCGACCAAATAGTTGAATTTTCAACAAAATAATTACATTTTTTACTACACGATGCATTTTTAAAAAAGAAGAATTTTCGACAAAGAAGTTCATCTTTCAACCAAATAGTTTAATTTTCAATCACAAAAGATTAATTGTCAAGGAAAAATGAGATCACTGATATTTTAATCCAAAAAATATTTTGAGTTTGAATAAAAAAAATTTAATTTAATAAAAAACGAATTTTCAACAATATGGTCGAATTTTCATACAAAACGGATTTTTTAAATCAAAATGTTGCATTTTTAGCAAAAAAAGGTAGAATTCCTACAAGAGTTAATCAATGTTTTGAAAGAGCTGAATTTCTAAACTAGAAAAATTTTTCAGTCAAGAGAGAAGAAAATTTGTTTACCAAATTTTTGAATTTTCAAACCAAAATGCGAATTTTCCACAAAACTGTGGAATTTCTAACCCCGCAATAAGATTTTTCAACCAAAAAATTTGATTTCCAAAAAACTATTGAACTTTCTACTAAGCTGATAGACTTTTTAATCCTATAAGACGACTTTTTCACAAAACTGTAGAATTTTCAAGACAAGCAGATAAATTTTCTAAAGAACTGTTTAATTTCTGACCCGAAAATATGAATTTTCAACTAAATAGCTAATTTTTAACCAAAAAATTAATTTTATAATTAAAAACGATCAATTATGGATGAAAAATGAAATAGTGTAACTTCCAGTCTGAAAAATTGATTTTCAAAAAAGAAAAAATGAATTTGTGACGAAAGAATCGATTTTTTATAACAAGGAAACAATTTTCAGTCAGGAGAAAAAAATTGTCAACTAAATTGTTGAATTTCTCAACCAAACAGACAGGCGAATTGTCTAAAAAAGAGTTTAACTTTTATCCCGAAAAAATTAACTTTTAAACAAAAATTTGATTTTCAACTAGGTAGAAAAAATTTTTTACGAAAATAATAGAATTTGCAACCCCAGAAGACGAATTTCCAACAATACAGTTGAATTTTTGAAAAAAAGTTTAATTCTTAAGGAAAAATATAATAGTTGAATTGTAATCGAAAATTTTTTTAATTTCTGATATAAAAAATATGAATTAAGAAAAAATTCAACAATATGATTGATTCGTCATCCAAATCAGATTTTTTTCAATGAAACAGTTGCATTGATAGTCAAAAAAGGGTAAAATTTCTATAAGAACAAATGAATTAAAAAAAAAACTGAATTTTCTAGCAAGAGAAATTTTTGAGTCAAGAGGGAAAAAACTTTCTAACCAAATTGTTAACCAGCAAATGTAAATTTTCAACCAAAAAGTAATTTTTTATAAGAAGAAATGGAATTTTCTACCATTATAATAGACTTTTTAATCAAAAAAGACGAATTTTGAACTAAACAGTGAAGATTAAATTTTTTAAGCCAAACGATGAATTTTCCGCAGAACAGTTTAATTTTTTACCCAAAAAAATTAATTTTCAACTAAATAATTAAATTTTCTACGAAAATAATAAAGGTTAGAACCCAAAAAGATGAATATCCAACAAAACAGTTGAATTTTCGAACAAAAAAGATAAAATAATTAAATTTTCAACTACGTGATGAACTTTTAACAAGAAAAATTAATTTTTAACAAAGAAGTTCATTTTTCAACAAGATAGTTGAATTATCAATAAAAAAAAAGTAATTCTCGATAAAAAATTATATAGTTGAAGTTTAATCGAAACGGATGTTAATTTTAAATAAAAAACAGTTGAAATTTGTTTTTAAATGTTGAATTTTCAACCCGAAAATGTGAATCTACAACCAAAGAGTTAATTTTCAAAAAAATACTTCAATTGTCTACTAAAGACTATATTCAACCCAAAAAGACGAATTTTTCAAAAAACAGTGCAATTTTCAACCCGAAAATATGAATTTTCAACAAAACAGTTAATTTTCAAGTAAAAAGTTGAATGTTCATAACCAAAAAAGAATTTTTAGGCCAGAGAATAAAAATGTCAATGAAATTGTTCAATTTTCGAAACCAACAGAAAGAATTCTCTAGAAACCAGTTGAATTTTCAAACTGAAAAGTTAATTTTGAAATAAATAGTTAATTTTCTACGAAGGTAATGGAATTTTTAATCCAAAAAGACAAATATTCAACACAGCGGTAGAATTTCAAAGCAAAAAAGAGGATTTTGTTTATGCTAAATTATCACATTGAGTTAGTTCAATCATAATTATAATTCACTACTCATAATCAGTCTGTCGAGCGTCAGCACATAATGAAGTGAGGTTCTGATTCCGGTAGTCCTAAAAAGTAATTTTAAATCGAAATGCGTAAGCATAACAGGTAGAAAAAGTAATCTCGCTCAAAGTGCGCAAGCGCAGAAGCTGGAAAAAGTAATCTTGCTTGAAGTGCGCAAGCGCAGGAGCTAGGAAAAGTAATTTTGCTCAAATTGCGTAAGCGCAGCAGCTAGAAAAAGTAATTTTGCTCAAAGTGCGCAAGCGCATCAGCTAGAAAAAGTAATTTTGCTCAAAGTGCGCAAGCGCAGCAGCTAGAAAAAGTGATCCCGCTCAAAGTGCGCAAGCGCCCCAGCTAGAACTAGTAATCTTGCTTGAAGTGCGCAAGCACAGGAGCTGGGGAAAGTTATCTTGCTCAAAGTGCGCAAGCGCAGCAGCTAGAGAAAGTAATCTTGTTCAAAGTGCGCAATCACAGCAGCTAGAAAAAGTAATCTTGCTAAAAAAGCGCAAGTGCAGTAGTTAATGAAAATAATTTTGTGCAAAGTGCGCAAGCGCAGCAGCTGGAAAAAGGAATTTCGCTCGAATTTTGCAAGCGCAGCAGCTAGAAAAAGTCTTTTGATAACTTCTTTCTACCACGTTTTCGGAATTGGTCACTTCTCGCACGATATAGATGCCTCAAAAAGTGAACATTCCCTACACGCCTCACAAAAATAATCATATTGTTCAAAATGCTAAATTTGTCACTTGATTTGTTTAAATATTTCAGTACCCAAAAAGAAGTGACAAATTCGAGCCAGGCAGGTTTTCAAGAATTTAACGCTGAGCGTTTCTGAAAAAAAAAAAAACGATTTAAATCTGTCAGGAAATAGAGCCTGTAGAGAATTATGAATAAATCTTTCCAAAGTGGGTAAATTGAAGACTAGAAGTAGTTTCCTACAAGTGCTCGACACTCGCTTTGGCCGGTGGCCGGTTATTCCCGCGGGAACTCAGAGGGATTTCTTGTGCTGCGGCCTCCTTGGTCCAGCTTCTTTATTTTATGGTTTTTCGAGACAATGTTCCTTCATATGGTCCGTAGAAGCCATTGTCTTCGCGCACCCGTTTGCGGCCGACCCCATCGACCCGGACTCTCGCATTAAAGCGACCACTGTCCACTGGGCTGCAGCCTCTCTACTCTCTAGAGGAATAGTATACCTCTTGAAATTTTCTTTCTGCAGCGATAATGCCAAACAAGGATCAGATTACCTGAATCGCGACGAGATCGATTAATGCTCAGCTAAAGCGTGGTAAAGACAGACAGAGAGATTTTTCTGATTTTCAGAGAGATTTTCGGCTGATAATGTTTGTTCTCAAATTACGTAAGACGATTATGAGGGTGGGACGGCTTGATGAAATATTACTCTTGCGTTCTTCTTGCCTTTCTTTTGCGTTCCTCTTGCGTTCTTGAGGACCTTTTGCGTTCTTACGTTTTTCTTCTCCTCCTCCTCCCGCTCCTCATCCTTCTTCTTATTCTTATTCTACTTTTTCTTCTTCTTCTTCTCCTCCTTCTTTTTCTCCTCCTCCACCTTCTTCGCCTTTTTCTTAACCTCCTTTTCGTTCTGCTTCTTCTTTTTCTTCTCATCCTCCTTCTTATTCTTCTTCTACTCCTTCTTCTGCTTCTTCGTCTTCTTTTTTTCTCCTCCTTTTTCGCCTTTTTCTCCTCCTCCTCCTCAATCTGCTTTTTCTTTTTTTTTCTCCTCCTCATTCTCCTCATCCTCCTTCTTATTCTTCTTCTACTCCTTCTTCTGCTTCTTCTTTTTCTTCTCCTCCTTCGTCTTTTTGTCCTCCTCCTCGTTCTGCTTCTTCGTTTTTTTTTCTTCTCGTTCTGCTTGTTGTTTTTCTTGCCCTCCTCCTCCTCATCCTCCTTCTTTTTCTTCTTCTATTCCTTCTTCTGCTTCTTCTCCTGCTTCTTCTCTTTCTTCTCCTCCTTCTGCGTCTTTTTCTCCTCCTTCTCGTACTGCTCCTTCGTCTTCTTCAGTTTTTGGGTGTAAAATTTAACTGAGCTGTTGTAAATTCATCTTTTCTCCTCCCCCTCTTCCTCGTTCTGCTTCTTTGTTTTCTTTTTCTTTTTTTCCATGTTCTGCTTCTTCTTTCTCTCCTCCTTCTCCTCCTTCTTTGTCTTATTCTCCTCCTCGTTCTGCTTCTTCGTCTTCTTCTCCTCCTCATGCTCGTTCTGATTCTTCGTCTTCTTTTTCCCCTCCTCCTCCTCTTCCTCCTCCTCTTCGTGCTCCTCCTCCTATACCCCCTGCTTCTTCTTCTTTCTTTTTCCCTTTTCGTGGTGAAAAATTAATCTCCTTAGTTCAAAATTTATCTTTTTGTTTGGAACTTCAGTTCTTGAGTGGAAAATTGAACTATATGGTTGTAACTTCGTCTTTTTCTTCTCCTCCTCCTTGTTCTGCTTCTTCGTCTTCTCCTCCTCGTTCTGCTTCTTCTGTTTCTTCTCCTCCTCCTCATCCTCCTCATCCTCCTTATTATTCTTCTTCTACTTCTTCTCCAGCTTCTTCTTTTTCTTCTACAGTCCTTCTTCGTATTTTTCTCCTGGTCCTCGTTCTGTTTCTTCGTCTTCGTCTTCTTTTTCTCCTTCTCCTCCTCCACCTCCTGCTTCTTTTTCTTCCCTTTTCGTGATAGGAAATCAATCTCCTCTGTTCAAGATTTATATTTTTGGTTGAAACTTCAGTTTCTGTGTGGAAAATTTAACTATACGGTTAGATTCGTCCTTTTCTCCTCCCCCTCTTCCTCGTTCTGCTTCTTTGTTTTATTTTTATTTTTTTCCTTGTTCTGCTCCTTCTTTCTCTTCTCCTCCTCCTCCTTCTTTGTCTTTTTCTTCTCCTGATCCTCGTTCTGATACTTTGTCTTCTTTTTCCCCTTCTCCTCCTCTTTCTCCTCCTCCTCCCATATCTTCTGCTTCTTCTTCTTTCTTCTTCCCTTTTCGTTGTAAAAAATTAATCTCCTTAGTTCAAAATTTATCTCTTTGGTTGGAACTTCAGTTTTTGTGTGGAAAATTTAACTATACGGTTGTAAATTCGTCCTTTTCTCCTCCCTCTCTTCATCGTTCTGCTTCTTTGTTTTCTTTTTCTCCTCGTTCTGCTTATTCGTCTTCTTTTTCTTCTTCTACTCCTCCTTCTTTGTCTTTATCTCCTCCTCATCTTCGTTCTGATTCTTTGTCTTCTTTTTCCCCTTCTCCTGATCTTCCTTTTCCTCCTCCTCCCATACGACCTGCTTCTTCTTCTTTCTTCTTCCCTTTTCGTGGTAAAAAATTAATCTCCTTAGTTCACAATTTATCTTTTTGATTGGAACTTTAGTTCTTGAGTGGAAAATTTAACTATATGGTTGTGAATTCGTCTTTTTCTCCTCCTCCTCCTCGTTCTGCTTCTTCGTCTTCTTTTTTTTCCTCCTCCTCGTTCTGCTTATTCGTCTTCTTTTTCTTCTTTTTCTCCTCCTTCGTCTTCTCCTTCTCCCCGTTCTGCTTCTTCGTCTTTTTCTCCTCCTCATCCTCGTTCTGCTTCATCTTCTTTTTCCCCTCCTCCTCCTCCTCCTCCTCCTCTTCCACCTCCTGCTTCTTTCTTCTTCTTTTTTTCGCGGTAGAAAATGAATCTCCTTGGCTCAAAATTGATCTTTTTTGATGAAAATTCGTCATTTTTGGTGGAAAATTCATCTTTTTCGTTTAGAATTAAATTCTTTAGTCGAACTCAACTGTTCTTGATTTGAAATTGAAATCTGTTTTGGAGAAAATATATTGGTTTAAAGTTGAACTACTAAATAAAAATTTTTTTGGTCAAATATTCATCACACTCTCTAAAACTTCATTTCTTGGGTTGAAAACTTAAATATTTCTCTGAAAACTCTTCTGTTTTTGGTTGCATAAAATTATTCATACGAAAGTAGATTTCATTTTGATCCTAAATAAAAAAGTTAAATATTAATTTTTTTACCTACAATTTTTTTGTTTCAATTATTTTTTTAGTTACAATCTTTCTTTTTTAGATGAAAAATTAACCATTTGGTTGAAAATTCTTCTCGTTCGTTGGAAATTCGTATTTTTGATAGAATGCTAATATTCGTGTTAAAAAGTAATCTTTTTGCTTAAAAATTAACTTATTTTGGTGAAAATTGAAATATTTGGTTGAAGATTGGTCTTTTTTGGTGAAAAATTCATCTTTTTAGTTGTATATTCATTTTTTTAGTTGAAGATTTATTATTTCAATCAGAAAATTCATTTATTTGGTTAAATTCAACTGTTCTTGATTCAAATTTGAAATCTTCTTTTGTTGAAATATATTAGTTCAATGTTGAACTACTGAATTGAAAATTAATTCCGTTAGTTAAATATTCATCACTTTCGCTAAAAATTAATTTATTGGATTCAAAACTTAACTTTTTATTAAAATTTCGGCTTTTTAAATCATTTTTTTAAAGAGAAATATTAAAACTTCATTTATGTGGTTAAAAATTCATTTCTTTGGTTAAAAATCAAATTATTTGATTGAAAATATTTTTTTTGTTGAAAATTAATTTTATAACTGAAATTTGACCTATTTCTTTTTTGATTGAAAATATATTTTGGTTAGTTTGGCAGCAGTTCATTTTTTGTTGTTGAAAATATAACTAATTTGTTAAAAATTCATTTTCTTTGGTAAAAACAATTTTTTTGGTTGAAATTCTATTTTTTCGTTGAAGATTCATATTTTTCTATTAAAAATTTATAATAAAAATTTTTATTATAAAAAATTTTTTTATTCTTAAAATTGAACAATTTTGTTGAAAATTCATTTCATTGTTCGTCGAAAATCAATTTTTCTGACTGTAAATGTAACTTTTGCATATTCTGTTGAGAAGATAACAATTTGGTTAAAAATTCATGTATTTTATAGAAAATTGATGTATTTTGTAGAAAATTCCTCTTTTTTGGTAAAAATTATTCTTCTGTGTTAAATATTCATCTTTTTGTTTGAAAATTTATTCCTTTTTTTAAAAAATGAACTATTTTGTTAAAAATTCATCCTTTTTAGTCAAAAATTTAACTATTTGGTTGAAAATTCATATCGTTTGTTGAAATTTGTCTTTTTTGGTTGAACATTTATCTATTTTAGTTGCAAAATCAACTATCTGGTTGAAGATTTATCGTTTTATTTGAAAATTAATTTCTTTTGTTGAAAATTTAATTATTTTGTGAGAAAATTAATTTTTTTTACTGAAACTTTCACTATTTCATTTTTAGTTAAAAATTAATGTCTTTTGTTGAGAAGTTTTTGTTATTTTTTGGTCGCAAATAATCTTCTTAGTAAAAAAATAATTCATAATTTTTTTTAAAAATAATTCTTTTTTTTTTGTTGAAAATTTATCTATTTTGTTGGAAAATTATTTTTCTTGAATTGACACTTAATTTTTTCAACTGAAACTTGCACTATTAAATTTTTGTTTGAAAATTCATGTATTTTATTGAAAATTTGTAATTTTTTGGTAGCAAATAATCTTCTCGGTTCAAAGTTCATCTTTTTGGTTGAAAATTTAACTATTTGGTTGAAGGTCCATGTATTATTCTCTTCAAAATTCTCCTTTTTGGTAGAAAATTAATCTTCTCGGTCCAAAATTCATCTTTTTGATTAAAAGTTTAACTATTTTGTGGAAAACTGATTTTTTTGTTGTTTTGTTAAAAATTCATCTTCTTGGTTAATAATTCAATTATTTTGTTAAAAATGCATTTTTTTGCTGTTAAAAATTTAACCATTTTGTTGAAAATTTGTTGTTGTTTTTTTGTTAGCAGGCAATTTTTACTCCTCAAAATTTAAATATTACATTTTTGGTGAAAATTGATATTTTTTATTTGAAAAATTCTAATATTTCGTTAAAGATCCATGTATTCTCTTATAAACAAAAATTGAAAAAAAATAAAATGAAATAAAATTAAAAAAAAACTAACATCACAATTATTAACGTAATTACCTGGTCAAAAACCTTAACATCAAAAATAAAAATTTAAACTTTCATGTTTAGGAATTAAATCTTTCACAAAAAAAATAGCATCATGATTATTAACGTAATTACCTGGTCAAGAACCTTAACATCAAAAATAAAAATTTTATCTTTCATGTTTAGAAATTGAATTTTACAACAACAAAAATAAATAAAATTTGAAAAAAAATTAACATCATAATTATTAACGTAATTACCTGGTCAAGAACCTTCACATCAAAAATGAAATGAAAAAAATAAAATAAAATAAAGAAAAAAAAATTACCATCACAATTATTAACGTAATTACCTGGTCAAGAACCTTAACATCAAAAATAAAAATTTAAACTTTCATGTTTAGGAATTAAATCTTTCACAAAAAAATAGCATCATAATTATTAACGTAATTACCTGGTCAAGATCCTTAACATCGAAAATAAAAATTTAAACTTTCATGTTTAGAAATTAAATCTTACACAAAAAAAAATGAAAATAAAATAAAAAAATAAAAAAAATAACATCACAATTATTAACGTAATTACCTGGTTAAGAACCTTAACATCAAAAATAAAATGAAAAAATAAAATAAAATAAAGAAAAAAAAATTACCATCACAATTATTAACGTAATTACCTGGTCAAGAACCTTAGCATCAAAAATAAAAATTTAAACTTTCATGTTTAGGAATTAAATCTTTCACAAAAAGATAGCACCATAATTATTAACGTAATTACCTGGTCAAGAACCTTAACATCAAAAATAAAAATTTGAACTTTCATGTTTAGGAATTAAATCTTTCACAAAAAAAATAGCATCATAATTATTAACGTAATTACGTGGTCAAGAACCTTAACATCAAAAATAAAAATTTAAACTTTCATGTTTAGAAATTAAATCTTACAAAAAAAATACAAAACAATTTTTTTAAAATAAATATTAACATCACAATTATTGACGTAATTACCTGGTCAAGAACCTTAACATCAAAAATAACAATTTTAACTTTCATGTTTAGAAATTAAATCTTAAAAATAAAAATTGTAACTTTCTTGTTTAGAAATTAAATGTTGCAAGTATAAGGAATGGCCTTGAAATTCAACTGAATCAATATTGAAAAAATATTGATTTTAGACCAGCAGACAAAAAAATTAACATCACAATTATTTTGTTGAAAATTCGTCTTTTTGAGTAGAAAATTAATCTTCTCGTTTGAAAATTCATTTTTTTGCTTCAACCTTAGGTTCAATTTACCTGAACCTTCAGTCATTTCAGTCTCAATTCTTCAAGACGAAAAAGCTGATAAATTTCGCTAAATCGTGTTGAAAGTGTGTACATGGGTGGCTGGACGACACGTAAAATATACGCATCCAGTGTCGTACGCGCAGTTTAAATTATGCGTAACTTCGGCATTCGCGAGATAAAATCTAGCAGCGGGCGTTTCTTTATGACGCGTGGGCATTTCGTGTCCTTTTTTATTTATTTTTTTTTTTCATTTATTTTTTCAACTCATCCTCCTGGTACGTATCGTCCTTCGTGAATCCTCTCCACGTCCAGTCTCGCAAAAGGCGTTGACAGCACTTGCGGCGATTGTTGTGCCGATGTTCACCGATCGTAGCCGATGTTCACCGCCGCACGATCCGCGAAGAGAAATCGATACGACAAGGCGTCGAGTCGAATACTCGTACGTGTCCGAGGCTTGACTTTTTTCCGACATATTCATGGAAGTTTGCAAATGCGCACGTCCAGGCTGCACTTGAAAAATTCAAACTCTGGCTCGTGTCGCTGTTTCGCGCGTAGGCGAGTAGTTGTGGGTGGAAGCTTTTTTCCAGCCAGCGCGTTTACTATTGTCTTTTATTGTCTGCTCGATCTATACATCCGGGATCCTAAATCCCTGCGAAATTTTACCCTCACTTTTTCAAAATTCGTCAATTTCTTTAGAGTTATCAAGATTGACTCTTTAATAGTTCTACTGTTCTTCATAGGAGCCGTGCATAAGTTACGTAAATTCCGAAAGGGTTGGCAACTCGTGAAGTATGATGTACAGATGTGCTGAATTATCCTGAAGTATCTTGAAGTACGTGAAATATCCTGAAGTTTCCTGAAGTACCTTGAAATATCTTGCAATACTTTGAAATATCCTGAAGTATCGTGAAGTACCTTGAAATATCTTGAAGTACTTTGAAATATCCTGAAGTATCTTGAAATATCCTGAAATATTTTGAATTATTGTGAAGTATCTGAAATACCCTAAAGTATGTGAAGTATCTTGAAGTATGTTAATTATCCTCAAGTACTTTTAAACATCTTGAAGTATGTGAATTATTCTCAAGTACTTTTAAATATCTGGAAGTATGTGAAGTATCTTGAAGTACGTGAAATATCCTGAAGTACCTTGAAATATCTTGAAGTATGTGAAGTATCTTGAAGTACGTGAAATATCCTGAAGTACCTTGAAATATCTTGAAGTACATTTAAATATCCTGAAATATTTTGAATTATTGTGAAGTATCTGAAATATCCTAAAGTATGTGAAGTATCTTGAAGTAGGTGAATTATCCTCAAGTACTTTTAAATGTATACCATTAAGCCATTTCCCTTTCGGGGTAGGCGTGACACTACCCGATTCGGGTAGTGTTTCTAGGTTGATAACTTGTAGTAAATAACTACAAGTGTGGGCTCACCACACCCACGATGTGCCAACAGCACTCAGTTTTCTCGAATGGTCACCCATCCAAGTGCTAACCGCGCCCAACGCTGCTTAACTTCAGTGATCTGACGAGAACTGGTTTTTTCAGCGTGCTATGGCTGTTGAATATCATATATATCATATTAATAATATTATATTATATTAATATAATAATATATGAATGTTAAATATCTTGAAGTATGTGAATTATGCTCAAGTACTTTGAAATATCTTGAAGTATGTGAAATATCTTGAAGTACGTGAAATATCCTGAAGTTTCCTGAAGTACCTTATAATGTCTTGAAGTACTTTAAAATATCCTAAAGTATCTTGAAATATCCTGAAGTATTTTGAATTATTGCGAACTATCTGAAATATCCTAAAGTACGTTTTGGATCTCAGATTTCAAGAAATATAGGATTCCATGAGATTTTCGCGACTTTTTATCATCTTTTATGAGCAAATTTCACGGTATTTCAAAAACTTTGAGGTATATTGAGATCTTTCCTAATTTGAGAGAATTTTCGAGTTCTTTGTGATATTTTAAATGATTTTAACGAATTTTCAAATCAATACAGTGGTTGAAGGTAATTCTAGGAAATTTAAGGAGTCTAGATTCTTCTTTTCGTATTTTTCCAACGTGGACACATGGACACTTGACACAGTGAACAAAAAAAGGCTATTTCCTGCGTTTTCAGTCTAAATTATGGCGTCTTCGCGGTCGGTCGATTTTCTCTCTTTCAAAGTAAAATCCTAAAGCCCAATTAACCGGTCTATTTCTGCACGATTATTTTTCAGCCATTTCTTTATCGAAAACACGTTATTTAATCCAACTCTTTTGCCAAATCACCACTCAAAAAATGAAGAATTTCTTTGAAGACAAAAGGACGAATCCCAGTTAATCAGCAGGATAAGTTCATAACTTTTATTTTTTCAAAATAAATAAATTCTAAGATTATAAATTTTTGAAATTGAACTATTCTTTGTGTTGCGGGGGGAGGGGGGGGTACACTCTTTATATTGGCTCATGTTTTAGAGGTAGGCCAGGATTCGGCTTTGGGTACATATTAACTCCTATCAAATACAACGCTGCTGAAGGCTGGTAACCTTCTCAGCATAAATCACCAACCAATTGAGACTCTCGGTTTCCTTTCTCTATCCTTACCCCCCCCCCCCCACACACACACACACACAGTAACAGAAGTATTGGTGGGACTGACGTTACAGATAGACTATCCACCGTACGACGAATAATCACTTAACTTGGACATGATTTCGGCTCGCAAAACAAATTTCGCGCATAAAGGTGATAGTTGGGTGTACAATCTAAACATGAATAATACAAACAATAAAGTAGCCTCGGAATGGACTGAAACTTGGATTGACGAAATGCATACACACGGTAAACGTAAAGGTCGAGTTTTCAGGCGATGAATGGAGACTGGGTGTCTGGAATGCTAGAGGAGTGAATGACCTTAAAATAAGAGAACTACGAGAAACTATGCATGCAAGGAAACTAGATATTTTATGTGTACCTGAGACGAAGAAAAAGGGTTGCGAAAGTAGAAACATAGAAAATGGGGTGTTGAAAGGCGGTTTTGAAATATGGTCAGGAGTAGGTAGTGAATCAAATCGTAGTCAAGGGGTCGGTTTAATTATGAATGAAAAAGCAAGACAGCATCTCAAAGATCATGATTTTGTATCTCCCAGATTGTTGTGGGCTAGACTGAAGGTAGGAATCAGAAGGTTATTTATCATAGCGTGCTACGCCCCAGTTGACAGTGAGCCGCGAGAAGTCAAAGACGCTTTCTGGGACACTTTAAATGACACAATAAGTACTTGCGATCAAGGTGAAAGAATAATTCTGCTAGGAGATATGAACGGATGGGTCGGCGTTCAACGTCAGGATACAGATACAGAAAGGGTACTAGGTAAATTTGGGGATCCAAGAAAAAATTATAACGGGGAAAAATTAGTTAGCTTATGCTTAGAAAAGGGCCTATTTATTACCAATACTTGGTTTCGACATAAAATGATCCACACGTACACTTGGTGTAAAGGAAATAACCGCAGTGTAATTGACTTCGTTATTGCGGATGAAAGACTAAGAGAACTAGTCAAAGATACAAGAGTCATGAGGGGTTCCGAATGCAATACTGATCATTATCTTTTAATCTCTAAAATAAACTTAGGCCGGGGATGGAAAAGAAAGAGAACAGAAAAAACGAAACAAACTCGAATAAAGATTGAAAATTTACAGAAACCGGAAGTGCGAATAGAGTTTCAAAATAAGTTAAGCGAACGCATAGATAGGGCAACCTGGGAAGCGCTTACGAGCAATAAAGATATAGAGGGCGCGTGGTCTTTATTACGGGATACCATTGTTAAAAGTGCGATTGAAGTGTGTGGTACGGCAGTGGTAGGGAGAAAGTCTGGCGATGCGTGGTGGAATGATGAAATTGCGGCAGCCCAAAAAGAAAAGAAAGAAGCGCACGACAGAACGTTGCACATTACAGGTCTTAGCGATGAGGAGAGAAATAGACTCAAAAATGATTACAAAGACAAAAAGAGGAAAGTTAAACGACTAGTCAAGGAGAGTAAAGAAAAACATAGAACAGAAGAAGAGAGGAAAATACAAAACAGCTTTGAAGGAATGATGAAACTATTATATAAACAGTTGAAGGAAAGTAAAAATACAGAGTTTGCGAGCATGAGAAACAGCAAAGGTGAAATGCTATATGATATAGACGGGATAGTAGACGCTTTAAAAGACTCTTTTAAAGACCTATTAGGAGGTGAAGATATAGGACAACAAAACTGCGACATAGAACATAATGCATTAGAAAACCCAATTGAAAAAGTCTGTGTCACTGAGGTCCGAGACATAATTAAGAACTTAAAAAACGGTAAGGCTGCTGGCATAGACAGTATTAGTGCTGAAATGCTCAAATACGGTGGCGAGTACATACCTCACAGGTTGTGCGAATTAATAAATTTATGTATCGAGACGGGGAAAGTCCCAGACGATTGGAAAAAAGCGATTATCGTACCAATATACAAAAGAAAGGGAGATAAAAACAACTGCAGTAATTACAGAGGTATCAGCCTACTAAGTACCGTAAGTAAAATATACTCAAAAATACTTATTCGTAGGGTAATGGAAATCACAGAAGAAAAAATATGGGAAGTCCAAAGTGGATTTATGCCAGGAAGATCATGTACAGATCAGATATTTAGCCTAAGACAGATCACAGAAAAAAGCTTGAGAGTAGGAAAGAAAGTTTTCTGTGCATTTATTGACCTAGAAAAAGCATTTGACACGGTAAATAGAAGTAAACTTTGGGAAGTTTTAAAAGAATACGGAGTAAATGGAGGACTCCTGCAAGCAATAAAAACAATATATACAGGTAGTAAAGCGAGCGTAAGGGTAAACGGGAAACTGAGTGACTGGTTCGATATTACGCAAGGCGTGAAACAAGGATGTGTTATGTCCTCGTGGCTATTTATCATATTCATGGATAAGTGTCTAAGAACTGCACTCTTCGACGAAGAAGGTGTGGATCTCCAAACAGTTAAGGTACGTGGGTTAGCTTTCGCAGATGACAAGATTGTTATGGCAGAATCAGTCGAGGACTTGCAAAGAATGTTGAATAAACTTCATACAAGCATGAAGGACATGGGACTCAAAATTAACGTAAATAAAACAAAAATCATTGTGTTTGAGGGGAAGAGTGAGAAAACAATGTGCAACATTGTCCTAAATGATGAGAGATTAGAACAAGTTGACAAGTACGTATACCTAGGTAGTCTATTCACTAGCGACGGAAAAATAGATGGGGAGTTAGATAGGCGCATACATAAGGGTAAGCAGTTTATCGGTAGAGCAGGGTCCATCCTAACAAATAAAAACATATCAAAAAAAGCTAAAATGGCCATACATAATTCTATATTCATACCGACTGTACTATACGGTAGCGAAACATGGACATGTCAAGAAAAGGACAGGAGTAAAATTAACGCGATCGGCATGAGACCTCTGCGCATAATATGCGGGAAAACACTGATGGATAAAGTCCGAAACGAGACAATCCTCAAAGAATGCGGTGCAAAAGAGACAATAGTTGACACATGGGAAAGAAATCAGTTAAGATGGTTCGGTCATCTTGAAAGAATGAAAGATGAGCGACTGACCAAACAAGTGTACAAAGGTAAAGTAAATGGCAGAATGCCGAGAGGTAGACCGCCCAAAGAATGGTTAGAATCGGTAAATGAGACATTAATCCGAAGAGACGTAAGAAGCCATAGAAACACACGAGCTTGCATGAAAAAATGCATGGACGTGAAGGAAGCTAGAGTAGTATGCCAGAACAGAAAAGTGTGGCGACAAATAGTTTGTAAACAGAGTGACAATAGAATGAATGAAGCCTGAAACAAAGACCTTGGAATCTAATGGGCCCAAGTGGGGAACCATACATAACAATTTTGTGAGGCTCTTCACTTGGGGTGATCGCTAGAGAGATTGATCAGCAACCTGGGTCGGAGCAGTGTTGCAGAATAAACGTGTCATTTGAATAAATGACACGAGAATTCCAGATCAATATAAAACATATATACCTAACACCTATATACCTACATACTTTACACCTATATATCTATCTAACTTATACCTATATAATCTACACCAATTCAACCATTTTCCCAACCGAGCAAGTCACGCCTACCCCGAAAGGGAAATGGCTTAATAGTATAATAATAATAATAATAATGTGAAGTATCTTGAAGTATGCGAATTATCCTCAAGTACTTTTAAATATCTTAAAGTATGTGAATTATTCTCAAGTACTTTGAAATATCTTGAAGTATGTGAAGTATCTTGAAGTACGTGAAATATCCTGAAGTTTCCTGAAGTACCTTGAAATATCTTGAAGTACTTTAAAATATCCTGAAATATCGTGAAGTATCT
>CAKNYM010050962.1:108016-123161 GCA_932195095.1 Andricus curvator
AATATCTTGAAGTACTTTAAAATATCCTGAAATATCGTGAAGTATCTTGAAATATCTTGAAGTACTTTGAAATATCCTGAAGTATCTTGAAATATCCTGAAATATTTTGAATTATTGTGAACTATCTGAAATATCCTAAAGTATGTGAAGTATCTTGAAGTATGTGAATTATCCTCAAGTACTTTTAAATATCTTGAAGTATGTGAATTATTCTCAAGTACCTTCAAATATCTTGAAGTATGTGAAGTATCTTGAAGTACGTGAAATATCCTGAAGTTTCCTGTAGTACCTTGTAATATCTTGAAGTACTTTAAAATATCCTTAAATATCGTGAAGTACTTTGAAATATCCTGAAGTATCTTGAAATATCCTGAAGTATTTTGAATTATTGTGAACTATCTGAAATATCCTGAAGTATGTGAAGTATCTTGAAGTAGGTGAATTATCCTCCAGTACTTTTAAATATCTTGAAGTATGTGAATTATTCTCAAGTACTTTGAAATATCCTGAAGTATAACCGAAAAGAATAATTTTCTACCACGTAGACAAATTTTCAAGAGAATACATGAATCTTCAACCAAATAATAGAATTAAAAACAATTTTAAACAACAAAAAAATGAATAATTTTTATCCAAATAGTTGATTTTGTAAATAAAAAATATAAATTTCCACAAAAAATGGAATATTTAAATTTTCAGGAAAAAAATTGGCTGCCAACAAAAAAAAATTCTCAACAAAATCGTTAAATTTTCAACAGAAAAAAATGCATGTTTAACAAAATAGTTGAGTTTTAAAACAAAAAGATGAATTTTCAACCAAAAAAAATGAGTTTTCAACAAAATAGTTAAATTTTTAACCAAAAAGATGAATTTTTAACCGAGGAGATTAATTATTCACCAAAAAGATGAATTTTCAACAAAATAGTTAAATTTTTCAACCAAACGACGCAGTTTTAACCGGGAAGATTAATTTTTTTCCAAAAAGATGAATTTCCAACAAAATAATGAAATTTTTGACCAAGAAGATGAATTTTTAACCGAGAAGAATAACTTTTTACCATAAAGTCAAATTTTTAAGAGAATACATGGATCTTCAACCAAATATTAGAATTTTCAACTAAAAAATATCAATTTTTACCAACAAATGAGTAGTTAAATTTTCAGGTAAAAATATTAGCTCTCAAACAAAACAAAAACAATTTTAAAAAACAAAAAAATTAATAATTTTTATCCAAATAGTTGATTTTGTAAATAAAAAATATCAATTTCCACCAAAAATGGAATATTTAAATTTTCAGGAAAAAAATTGGCTAACAACAAAAAAAAATCTCAACAAAATCGTTAAATTTTCAGCAACAAAAAATTCATTTTTAACAAATTAGTTGAGTTTTAAAACAAAAAGGTGAATTTTCAACTAAGAAAACGAGTTTTCAACGAAATAGTTGAATCTTTTAACCAAATGATGAACTTTTAACCGGGAAGATTAATTTTTTACCAAAAAGATGAATTTTCAACAGCATAATGAAATTTTTTACCAAGAAGATGAATTTTTAACCGAGAAAAATAGTTTTCTACTATAAAGACGAATTTTCAAGAGAATGCATAGATCGTCAACCAAATATTAGAATTTTCAACTAAATAATATCAATTTTTACCAAAAAATGAGTAGTTAAATTTTCAGGTAAAAAAATTAGCACTCAAACAAAACAAAACAAAAAAAATTTTAAACAACAAAAAAATGGATAATTTTTATCCAGATAGTTGATTTTGTAAATAAAAAATATATTTTTTACCAAAAATGGAATATTTGAATTTTCCGAAGTAAAAATTGGCTACCAACAAAAAAAAAATCTCAACAAAATCGTTAAATTTTCAGCAGAAAAAAAAATTCATTTTTAACAAAATAGTTGAGTTTTAGAACAAAAAGATGAAGTTTCAACCAAAAAAATGAGTTTTCAACAAAATAGTTCAATTTTTTACCAAAAAGATGAATTTTCAACAAAATAATCAAATTTTTAACCAAGAAGATGAATTTTTAACCGAGAAGAATAATTTTTTACCATAAAGTCAAATTTTCAAGAGAATACATGGATCTTCAACCAAATATTAGAATTTTTAACTAAAAAATATCAATTTTCACCAAAAAATGAGTAGTTCAGGTGAAAAAATTAGCTCTCATACAAAGCAAAACAAAAAACAATTTTCAACGAAAGAATTAATTTTTCAACAACTAAAAAATTATTAATTTTCAACCAAATAGCTGATTTTGCAAATAAAAAATATCAATTTTCATAAAAAATGGAATATTTAAATTTTCAGAAGTAAAAATTGGCTACCAAGCAAAAAAAAAAAAAAAAAAATTCTCAACAAAAACGTTACATTTTCAACAGCAAAAAAAATGATTTTTTAACAGAATAATTGATTTTTTAAAGAAAAATATTAATTTTCAACAAACAAAAAATGAGTTTTCAACAAAATAGTTAATTTTTTAACCAAAAAGATCAATTTTTAACCGAGAAGATTAATTTTCTACCAAAAAAGCGAATTTTCAAGAGAATAATACAGGGATCTTCAGCAAAATAGTTGAATTTGCAACCAAAAAGATAAATTTTGTACCGAGAAGATTATTTGCTACCAAAAAATTAAAAATTTTCCATAAAATACATGAATTTTCAAACAAAAATTTATTAGTGAAAGTTTTAGTTAAAAAAATTAAGTTTCAATTAAAGAAAAATAATTTTCCAACAAATTAGATAAATTTTCAACCAAAAAAATGAATTATGAACTGAAACAATGAATCTTTAACCAAATAGTTGAATTTTCAATCCAAAAGATGATTTTTCAACCAAGAAGATTATTTCCTACCAAAAAATAACCAAAACTTTTTAACAAAATATTTTAACAAATATCTTGAAGTATGTGAATTATTCTCAAGTACTTTGAAATATCTTGAAGTATGTGAAGTATCTTGAAGTATGTGAAATATCCTGAAGTACCTTGAAATATCATGAAATATCTTAGAATATCCTGAACTATCTTGGAATATCCTTAAGTATTTAGAAATACGTGAAATATCCTGAAATATGTAAAGTATCTTGAAGTATGTGAATTATCCTGAAGTACCTTGAAATATCAGGAAATATCTTAGAATATCCTGAAGTATCTTAGAATATCCTAAAGTATCTTGGAATAATATTAAGTATCTTTAAATACGTGAAATATCCTGAAGTATGTAAAGTATCTTGAAGTATGTGAATTATCCTGAAGTATATTGAAATATCCTAAAGTACCTTAAAATATCATGAAATATCTTAGAATATCCTGAAGTATCTTGAAATATCCTGAAGTATATAAAGTATCTTGAAGTATGTGAATTATCCTGAAGTACATTGAAATATCCTGAAGTACCTTGAAATATCAGGAAATATCTTAGAATATCCTGAAGTATCTTAGAATATCCTAAAGTATCTTGGAATAATATTAAATATCTTAAAATACGTGAAATATCCTGAAGTATGTTAAGTTTCTTGAAGTATGTGAATTATCCTGAAGTACATTGAAATATCCTGAAGTACCTTAAAATATCATGAAATATCTTAGAATATCCTGAAGTATCTTGGAATATCCTTAAGTATCTTGAAATATCCTGAAGTATATAAAGTATCTTGAAGTATGTGAATTATCCTGAAGTACATTGAAATATCAGTACCTTGAAATATCATGAAATATCTTAGAATATCCTTTAGTATCTTGGAATATTCTGAAGTATCTTGAAATCCGTGAAATATCCTGAAGACTAAAAAAATTTGCTTGGTCAAATCTTTAACTATTTTTTTGAAAATTCGTATTTTTGGTTTGAAAAATCATTTATTTTTGCAGAAATTTTATCTTTTTTATTTACAAATGCAATTCTCTGTTGAAAGATTATTTTGTTTCGATTGAAAAAGAACCTTTTTTGTTGAAATGGTACAAAAATGATAGAACAGTAGAAAACAGTAGAAAATTCGTATTTATAAAAATTCAACATCTATTAGAAAAGTCAACTGTTTGGTCGAAAGTTAAACTGCTTTGTTGAAAATTCAACTATTTTGGTAAAAATTGATCTTTTTTGTTTGAAAATTCATTTTATTTAAAGAAAACTGTTTCATAGAAAATTCGTATTTTTTTTTTTTTTTTTTTTTTTTTTTTGAAAATGTATTTCTTTTTATTGAAATTTCATCTTTTTTGGTTTGAAATTGCAACTGTCTGGTTTAAATTTGATCTGTTTCGATTAAAAATGAACTTTTTTTGTCGAAAATAAAGTATTTTGTAGAAAATTCGTATTTTCAGCTCAATAGTTCAACAATTTGGTAAAAAATTTAACTATTTGGTCGAAAATTGATCTATGTGTTGAAAATTCATTTCTTTAGTTGAAAATTCAACTATTTTGTTGAAGATTAATTTCTTTGTGGTTTAAAAATAAATTTATTTTTGTAGAAATTTAATCCTTTTTGGTTAGAAATGCAAATCTCTGGGAGAAAAATCAACTATTTTGTTAAAGATTAATTTCTTTTTGTAGCAAATTTTCTGTTCTGTAGAAAATTCGTATTTTCAGCTCGAAAATTCAACAATCTGGTAGTTGAACTAATTTGTTGAAAATTCAATTCTTCAGTTAGAAATTAAACTATTTTGTTTAAACTTCTATTTTTTTGGTTTGAAATTAGACAATTTGATTAATAAATTTTTTCTTTTATGAATAAAAAAATTTTGCTTCTTTACAAATTGAACTATTTTGTTAAAGATTCTTTTCTTTTTGTTTTAAAAATGAATTTCTTTTTGTAGAAATTTAATCTTTTTTGGATAGAAATGCAACTGTTTGGTTAAAAATTATTTTCTCATAATTAAAAATGAACTCTTTTATTGAGAATTAACTGTTTTGTAAAAAATTCGTATTTTTAACTTGAAAATTCAACAATATGGAAGAAAATTCATTCATTGCTTTAGTTAAAAATTCAACTATTTTGTTAAAAATTCGTCTCTATTTGTTTGAAAATTAATGTCTTTTTATTTAAATTTCATCTTTTTTGTCTGGTTAAAAATTAAACTGATTCGACTAAAAATTAATAATTTTTTGAAAATGAACTGTTTTGTAGAAAATCTTCTGTTTTGTGAAAATTCGTATTTTGAGCTCGAAAATTCAACAATCTGGTAGATAATTCAAATATTTAGTCGAATGTTGAACTACTTCGTTTAAAATTCATTTCTTTAGTTGAAAACTCAATTATTTAATTAGAAATGATTTCTTTTTTGGTTGAAAATTCAACTATTCTGTTTAAAATTCGTTTCATATTTGGTTGAGAAATTATGATTTATGGTGGAAAATTCACTTTTTTGTTGAAAATTCGTCCTTTTCAGTAGAAAATAAGTCCTTGTTGGTTCAAAATGTGAAATCTTGTTTTAAATTCACGCTTTTTGTTGAAAATTCGTCTTTTCCATAAAAATAATCCTTTTGGTTAAAAATGTCCATTAGTGTTTTAGCGCAAATATTATGCAGGAATGTTATGCCAACCTTTTTTGTTTCACTCTTATCCTTTTTTTTTAATAGATCCAGATTTTGTTAAGAATCTTGTTAAATCTTGTTAAGAATTTATGATTTGTTTTAACTCGTCATCCAATAGAGCTAAAATTTCGAAATATACTTCTGTGCTTTTACCCAGTGTGCTGTACCTAAGCAAAATCTGGACCTACCAATAAAACAATAGGAGTAAAACAAAAACGGTTGGCATAAAATTCCTGCACAATATTTGCGGTAAAACGCTAATGGACAAAGTAATGAAATGCTTCCTGAAAAATGTGGCGTAGAGAGAACACTACTTAACAAAAATGAAAGGAGTTTGTTGAAATGGTTCAGACATGTTGAGAGAATAAAAAAAGAATGACCGACGAAACAAATTTATTTTGGTAAAGTAAATGGTAGCGTTCAATGTAAAAAAATTATTTTAATGAAACGGTTTCTTTATCTGAAGAAAAATATTTTCCCGACTGTCATGTTCTTATACATGAAAGATCGTACATATCTGTGCATAACCAATTGCATCAAGAGAGCAAGAGTAGCGTCAAATCCCTGGACTGGAGACAATTTTGCATTGCACCAGCTTTCAAGTTTCATGCTGCGACCCGGTACCACTGCACGCAGTTTATTTCAATTAGAGAGTCACAAATCTCGAGAACCGGCACGTTTCCGTCACGGTGTGCTGGCCGCCTCCATCGGAACTAAACCCGTCTTCCAGAAGTCGAACTGATTTTATATTTACGGAATTTCTTTCAATCTGGAATTACTGGTATATGCAGAATCTTCGTGTTGATTTTGCTTAAGAGTCGTTTTTAATGGACGATTATAGCTGATCAAAGCGATCTGAATATATTGCAGCTAGTCGGACATGTTGAAAGAAACACGAGAGCTTTTGCATGAAAAAATGCATGGACATGAAGGAAGCTAGAGAAGTATGCTAGGACAGAAAAGTGGACCGAAAAATAGTTTATGAACAGAGTGGCAATAGAGCATGTCACGCCTACCCCGAAAGGAAAATGGCTTAATGGTATAATAGACGGAAAATAAATTAGCATTGAATCAAAAAAATATTGGTCTAATACGGACGATACAATATTTCAAATTTAAGAATTTTAAATTAGATCAAATTCAAATTCAAAATCCCATTTATTGACCAATACTCAAGTTAATGTATAGAATTTCTGAAAATAAAAACAAGAATCCAACTGTCAAATTTTTTTTAGTTCAACGAAGTAATTCAATTTACAAACAAATAATTAAACTTTCTACAAAAATGTTGAATTTTCAGCCAAGAAGTTTAATTTTTTTTTAAAAAGACGAATTCTTAACAAAATTTATCAAGTTTACCCAAATGGAAGTTTCAACCCAGAAAATTAATTTTCTACCAAAAAAAAAAAAGATTTTTAACAAAATACATGAATTTTTAAACAAATAGTTGAATTTTCATCTAAAAAGGTTAATTTTCTATAAAATACTTAAATTTTCCACAAAATAATTAAATTTTCTACGAAAGTGTTGAATTTTTAGGTCAAAAGAACGAATCATCTACAAAATAGAGTTGAACTTTCAACCGGAAAATAATTTTTAACTAAAAATTTAATCTTTTTACCAACTAAAGCAGAGTAGTTTTTAAGCACACAGTTACATTTTAACGAACAAAAAAATAAATTTTCTGCCAAAAAAGAAACTAATTTTTAACAAAATATATAAATTTTCAATCAGGGGAAATAATTTTCTACCAAAAAGGCTAATTTTTAACAAAATACATGAATTTTTAATCTATTAATTTTTATTTAACTGAAATAGGTAAATTTTTTAACCAAACAAATTGATTTTCAACTGAAATGTTGAATCTTAAAAAAAATAATGTTGTACAAAGTAGTTCAACTTTTGACCAAATAATTGAAATTTATACGAAATTGTTGAATTTCAGGCGAAAAAAACGATTTTCTTAAAAACAGTTAAATTTTCCACCACAAAGTTGAATTCTCCATGAAGAAGATCAATTTTCTACAAAAAAAAAAGAATTTTTAACAAAATACATAAATTTTTAACCAAGTAATATAATTTTTAACCAAGAAGATTAATTTTCTACCAAAAAAAAAGAATTTTTAACCAAATAGTTGAATTTTTAAACTAAAAAATATTAATTTATAACCGAATGGAATAGTTGAATTTTCATTTAAAAAATTAAATTTCAATTCAAATAAATGAATTTTCTACGAAATAGATGCATTTTCTACCAAAAAGGTAGATTTTCTGCCAAAGTGTTGAATTTTTTAGTCAAAAACACGAATTTTCTACAAAAGAGGTAAATCTTCAAACTCAAAGTATGAATTTAAAAAAAAAAAGTTAATCTGTTAATTAAACAGTTGGATTTTTGACCGAACAGTTGAATTGTCATTGAAAAAAATTAATTTTGAAACAAGAAAAAAATCAATTTTTAAAAATATAGTTCAATTTTCAACCAAAAAGATGAATTACATTAAATAAATAATAAAATACTAAAAAAATAAAGTTTTTTACAAAAATGAAATAGTTAAATTTGTAATTAAAAAATTAATTTTCAACTAAAAAAGAACGAATGTTCAATTAAATAGTTAAATTTTCAACCGAAGGAATGAATTTTTAAAGAAAATTATATATCTTGAACCAAAAAAATCAATTTTTATGAAAGTAGATAAACTATCAACCAAGGAGTTGAATTTAGAAATTAAACAAAAAAATTTCTATAAAAAATGTAATGGTTTATATTCCAATCGAAAAAGATTTTAATGTTAAATCAAGATTCGTTTAATTTAACAAAAAAAAAGAATTTTTAACAAACTAATTAAATCCTTAACTAAAACATTAATTTTCAACCACACAGTCACATTTTTAACCAAAAAATTGATTTTCTACAAAAAAAAAAACTAATTTTCAAGAAAATACATTAATTTAATTATTAACTTTAATACGTTAATTATTAAACTAAAAAAATTAATTTTGAACAAATTATTGAATTTTCGGTCTGAAAATACTAATTTTTTTCAAAACAGTTAATTTTTTTACCCAAAATTGGTAATTTTTTACAGAAGAATTCATTTTTACACAAAACAGATAATTTTTAAGCAGACAGTTGTATTTTTAACCAAAAGAGAAAAAAAAGTGAATCAAATTTTCGAGTTTTCAATCCAAAAAGATGAATTTAAAAAAAAAAATTTATAATAAAATAGTTAATTTTTCAACTAAATAATGAGATTTTGAACCAAATAATAAAATTAATAACCAAACAGATGAATTTCTAACCAAAAATTTATTAGTAGATTTTTCAACCGAAAATATTTGTATTTTTTTGTTGGATTCTATTAATTCAGGGAAAAAACAAACAACAACAAAATAGGGAAAAAACTGTGAAGCCTGCGATAAATAAATAGGAATTTTGATAATTTACATACTGAAGCTCAGAAATCTGGAAATTTTGCTTAGAAAATAAAGTTAATTTTAAAAAAGGTTTTTTTTAATTAATAAAAATTTAATAATTTAATAATTTTTAATAAATAATATAAATATAGATATAATATATATGATATGATAATATATATATAATATATATATAATATATATATAATATATATATATATATAAATATAATAAAAAATATAAATAATAAATCATTTAAAAATGTAATAATTATTAAAAATTTAATTTTAATAAAGGTAATTTGAATTAAAAAATTTAATTTTACACGGAATCAATGTGCAGAGCTTATATTTTTAATTGAGTACAATAATAAATTCTGATTTATGTTAATTTTCTTGTAAAAAGAAAAAAGTTGTATATATCCTGAGGATAGACGGAGAGACTTAGATAATATTATCGGACAAATTTTCAAATATATTTTTTTCCTCGTGAAATTAAAAGAGTACTAAAAATTGAATATAATTACTAGAGGAAAGTTTTTTAAAATAAGTTTAAATCTTTTCTTTCAATATTTAAAACATATAGATTTTAAATTTTGTGCGGGAAGATGAGGCGTTCGGATTGGACAACGCAGTTCATGGGGGAATTAATATGGCCGCCAGTGATTGGAGAAAACATAACCTATTTTCACGTTTCTTATTAATTATTCAAACCGTTTTTAAAAATTATGAAAAAAGGCCCAAAATGTTGTAAATTTTTTTTAGAATTTACAAAAAAAGTGGATACTTCCTTAGTCAATTGAGCCACTGTATACCATTATTCTGATTGGTTCAGCGTTTTGCATGTGGCGTTTCAAGGTCACAGTGTTGTTTGAATAGGGTTTTCGATACTTTTTTTTAAATATTTTTTTTCTCAGAAGTGAAACATTTTGGAAAAATTTAAAGGTGCTAAAATTTTTAGAATTTAATATATATTTAATTTGATTTCTAGATTAATTAATTCACAGACATTCATTCCGGAAACCACGCAGACTGTATTGCATCCTTTTTCGAATAAAATGAAGGCGTTTGAAGAAAAAATACTCAATAAAAAAAAAATTTACGTATGTACAGAAAGTAGTCAATCTTTATTTATTATAATGTTATTCCGAAAGAGAACTGTTTATCGCCGTTCCGAGTAACTTACAGACTTGCAGTTTATATTCATTCAGACTGAGATAAAAAGTACTTGAGGCCGGAGAAGGAATTCTTAAGCTTCAAGAATTTTATTTTGATGTTAAATTTGATTTTACAGTACGAGCTACAAAAACCACTATTAAACACCCTAAATTTGAATTAATTTGTTGACTAGGGTATCAACTAATTTTTTATCTTAAAATATTACATTAGATTACTGGTCTAATGTTTGGAAAACAAGAAAAAATCTGCCTTAGCCGGGATTTGAACCCGGAACGCTACTATCGATGAGTGGAGCATTAACCAATTACGCCACCGAGAGCCTGCAAATGATGTTATTTTGTTGACCAGTGCAAATTAATTTTTACAGTTAAAATAATAAACAGTCTCGATTCCTGGTCTAATATTCGGGAAAAATTTGTTCTTGTTTCTTCAAAAATTAGACCAGTGACACTATTTATTATTTTAACATCAAAAATTCATTTTTCAAATTTTAGCGTAGTTTAGAGATTACAAGATGAAGTTCTTAAAAAAAAGGTTCCTACTAAAAAAATCCAGGTTTGGATAATAAATTCCAGGTCATTTCCAGGTTTTAAGGTTTTTTTCGATTAAAAAAATTCAGGGTTGAATCGCTACCTTAAATTTAACCCTTTTGTAAATTCCCGATTTTTAGAGAATTCGTCTTTTCGGCTACGAGATTTATTTTTTACGTTAAAAATTTAACTATTTCGCTGAAATTTTTTTTTTTTTTTTTTTTTTTGGTTCAGAATTAATTTCTTTAACTGAAAATATAACTATACCATCTTTGGTAAATCATTCGTTTTTTCATAAGATTTTTTTTATCTGCAAATGTAACTGTGTCAGCTTTGGTTGAAAATTCATCTTTTTTGTTTAAAATTTAACTGTTTTCTCAAAAATTCAACTATTTTGTTGAAAATTCTTTTTTTGAATTGAAAATTCAACTATTTGTTTGAAATGTAGTTTTTTGTTGAAAATCCCTTTTTTTTGGTAAAAATTATTCTTCTTGGTTAAAATTTCATCTTTTTATTTAAAAATTTCTTTCTTTTGTAGAAAATTAAATTGTTTTGTTGGAACACCATTTTTAATCTTTAAAATTAATTTTTTTGAGAATAAAATTCTAGTATTTGGTTAAAAGTTGAACTTGTTTGGTAAAAATCAATTTTTTGGTTACAAATTTATCTTTTTTGGTTAGAAATTCAATCACGATGTTCAAATTTGTTTTTTCATGATGAAAATTCATCATTTTAGTTGAAAATTCATCTTCTTGTTCAAAAATTTAACTTTTTTGTTAGAAAATGGCTTTTTGGTACAAAATTATTTTTTGTGGTTGAAAATTCATTTCTTTGGTTGAAAATTCATTTTTTTGGGTAAAAATTAAATTTTTTTTTTTAAATCCGATTTTTTTGTAGAAAATTAATTTTCCAAACTCAAACTTGAACTTTTCCTTTTTTGGTTGAAAATCTATAAAAATTTTAGTTGCAAATTCAACTATTTGGTTGAAAATCTATTTTTTTTAGATTAAAATTCAACTATTTGGTTGAAATTTGAACTCGTTTTGTGAAAATTCATTATCTTGTTAAAAATTTATCTTTTTTGGTTGGAAATAAAACAGTTTTGTTAAAAATTAATCTTTTTCAGTTGAAAATTCAACTATTTGGTTGAAAATTTCACTTTTTGGTTCAAGATTCATCGTTTCAGTTGACAATTAATTTCTTATTTGTTTTGTTATTATTTTGTTTAAAACCCGATTTTTCTGTTAAAAATTAATCTTCAAAACTAAAAATTGAACTATTCCTTTTTTTGGTTGAAAATCTATCATTTTCAAATTTTTTTAAATCAGTTAATTCACCTAAGATTTTTTTTTTAAATAAAAATTTAATTTGGTAACATTTTATTTTTTTAATTATAAATCAATTATGTTCAATAGGTAATATATTTAAACTCAACTATTTGGTTGAAAATCATTCTTTTTCATTTGAATATTCAACTAATTGGTTTAAAATTTCATTTTTTGGTTGAAGATTAATTGTTTTAGTTGAAAATTCATTTCCTATTGCATTGAAAATGTCACTATTTTGCTAAAAACTCATTTTTCGTTATTAGAAAATTTTTTAAATAAAACTTTCATCGTTACACTTTTGGTTGGAAATTCACGTATTTTGTTAAAAATTTGTGTTTCTTGGTGGAACATTTTATAAAAGTTTTAATTATTTCCGAAGATTTCAAAGATTTTAAATATTTCGGATAGATTTAAAAGATTTTACAGAAACTTCAATTATTACAATAATTTCAAAAATATTACCAAATATTATAAAATATTTTGAAAAGATTTCCAAAGATATCAGAAAGATTTCAATAATTTTTTAAGGATTTCAAAAATTTTAAAGATTTCGGATAGATTTGAAAGATTTCGCAAAGATTTAAATTATTTCAAAGAAATTTCCAATAGATTTCAAAAAGTGCATAAAGATTTCAATGATTTCACAAGGATTTCACAAAGACCTCAATAACCTCACAAAAATTATCAAATATTTCGCAAAGATTTTCAAAGATTTTACAAATATTCCAATGATTTCCTAAAGATTTCAAAAATCGTTCAATTATTTCACAAAAATTTTCGATAGATTTCAAAGAGTGAGCAAAGATTTTAATAATTTCACAAAAATTATCAAATATTTCAAAAATATTTGAAATATTTCGCAAAGATTTCACAAATATTTCAATTAATTCCCAAAGATTTCACAAAATGGTTTAATTATTTCACAAAGGTTTCAGGCAGATTTTTGAAAAAATTCAAAAGATCCGATGAATTTTCACATCAATTCATGTGAGAAAAAACCTAAACTTATCACTTCTAATCTATGAGATAATAAGATTTTTTGTCATTTCCTGCCGACACTTATTTTTGTTTATACGTCACAAAAAAAAGGATATCAAAACGTTGCAAACAGATGACAACTACATCATGTAAAAAATGAAAACTACCATTGTGCAACGTTTTGATGATTTTTTGTTTATGATATCTTATATTTTATCAACAGAAAGAAAAAGCCTTTTTCCTTTAGTAACACCATTATATTATCCACTTACTTCATAGTTAAGAATGTATATATTGGTTTAAAGATAACTACATTAACGTATTCTATACATAATGTAAAGATTTTGTTGGACGGTGCGTGTTCATGTCTCTTTAAGATTGGCGGAAGGAAACTAAGCGGTAAATTTTGTCAGATTGGAATAAGGCGCGAATCATCTCCAGATTACAAGACGATTAGTGCAAAAAAAAGTGGAGACAGCGCATCAGTTCGCCGCGGTCTGCTGGTCAGTTATCACTTATCTGTAGCCTCGCTCGTGGATGGGAGAAAAGATATTCGAGCAGTCAGCAAGAAAATGAATGTTTGCGATAGCTGACTAACTAACTTGCTCGATCACAGAGATGATGTGGTTTGACTTAGTTGTTCAGTTGCAGATAACAAGTCCTGTTTCAAAAACGTTTTAAAAAGCGTTAATGATTTTAATGTATAACAACATTTAGATTATTATACAACACAATTATATAACATCACACAATCAGAGAAAAGGTTTTCATGAAACAAAAGCAAAACAAAAACGGTTTGTTTTGAACCACTTGAATATCTTTTTCCCACAACCACTGGTGCAAATAAGGCTATGCTATTTGGCTCATTATCATTATATCATTTGGTTCTGATATTGAAAAGAGTAGACTTTTAGTTATTACATTCATCAGGCATAGTCCTATCTGCACCAACAAGTCCTGTTTCAAAAACGTTTTGAAACGCGTTAAGGATTTTATTGTATAACAACATTTAGATTATTATATAACACAATTATATAACATCACAGATTCAGATAAAAGGTTTTCATGAAACAAAAGCAAAAAAGTATTGTTTTGGACCACTTGAACATCTTTTTTCCACAACTACTGCTTCGAATAAGGCTATGCTATTTGGCTCATTGTTATCATATCATTTGGATCTGATATTAGAAAGAGTTTATTTATTACATTCTTCAGGCATAGTCCTATCTGCACCAACAAGTCCTGTTTTAAAGACGGTTTATAACGCGTGAAGGATTTTAATGTATTGAACATTTAGATTATTATACAACACAATCACATAACATCACACACTCAGACAAAAGGTTTTCATGAAATAAAAGCTAAATAAAAACGTTTTGTTTTGAACCACTTGAATATCTTTTTCCCACAAGCAAATAAGGCTATGCTATTTGGCTCATTATTATCATATCATTTGGTTCTGATATTAGAAAGAGTATAGACTTTTATTTATTACATCCTTCAGGCATAGTCCTATCTGCACCAACAAGTCCTGTTTCAAAAACGTTTTAAAATGCGTTAAGGATTTTAATGTATAACAACATTTAGATTATTATACAACACAATTATATAACATCACATACTCAGATAAAAGGTTTTCATGAAACAAAAGCAAAAAAGTTTTGTTTTGGGCCACTTGAACATCTTTTTTCCACAACCACTGGTGCAAATAAGGCTATGCTATTTGGCTCATTACTATCATATCATTTGGTTTTGATATTAAAAAGAGTAGACTTTTATTTATTACATTCTTCAGGCATAGTCCTATCTGCAGCAACAAGTCTTGTTTCAAAAACTTTTCAAAACGCGTTAAGGATTTTAATTTATTGAACATTTAGATTATTATACAACACAATTATATAACATCCCACACTCAGAGAAAAGGTTTTCATGAAACAAAAGCAAAACAAAAATTTTTTGTTTTGGACCACTTGAACATCTTTTTTACACAACTACTGGTGCAAATAAACTGGTAAAAATAAAATAAAAACTGTTTGGATCATTATTATCATATCATTTGGTTCTGGTATTAGAAAGAGTATAGACTTTTATTTATTACATTCTTCAGGCATAGTCCTATCTGCACCAACAAGTCCTGTTTCAAAAACGTTTTAAAACGCGTTAAGGATTTTAATGTAT
>CAKNYM010050962.1:128786-141697 GCA_932195095.1 Andricus curvator
TAGGGCCAGCATTAAAGGAGAGATTGAGAGATTGATATGATGCTCAGTTAGTCCTGATTGCGTGAAATGTTCCAGCCTGAGTTTACTCTCATCTTCTTTCACACGTTGGCTCACCGTACTCCCGGTTTCTCCAATATAGATTGGCCAATCAAGGGCTTTAAAGAATATGGTCTAGAGATTGACAATTGTTGGTTCTAAACGTTCAGAATAAAGTCAATGAGGTTTATGAGCATAAAATTGGGGTTTTGAATTAAAAGACTGTAGGCTTTAATTATTTGAAATAGGGCCAGCATTAAAGGAGAGACTGGCTTTGAATTAGGAGACGGTAGATAAAAATATTGAAGTAGGGTCGATATGTCTTGAATTTAGGAACTGTAGGTTCGAAAGATTCAAAATAGGGTCATCATTAAAGTAAAGGTTAAAGAGCGTCAAAGCAGGGTCTTGAGATTGACAACTGTGAGTTCTAAAGATTCCAAATAGGGTTACCATTAAAGAAGAGGTTTTACAGCGTCAACATAGGGTTATGAGTTTAATGATTCTTTTTTCTGAAGATTCATTATAGGGTCAGCATTAAAGAAGAGGTTAAAGAGCGTCAAAGTAGGGTTTCAAATTGAAAGACTCTAGCTTCTAGAGATTCAAAATAGGGTCTATAGATTTAAACACAGTCTAAATTTCAACTCAGGCTTGCTCTTTGTTATGCCCATGTTTTATTGATTTTATCGCTTCATTCCTCATACGTATGAGGAATGAAACGATAAAATCGTGCATTGGATTAGCTCATTTCAATATCGGTGCAACTTTCTTATTTATCGATTGCGGTGTATATCGGCGAAATATAAAGCATGCTTAAACCTATATAAGGGTATTTTTCCAGGGTCCAGTGGCAGTCATTGCACTTCAGCACACGCACCTGTACCCGTTTAGTGCCTTTGCAAACATGCCGGTAAAACGATCAAGGAAATGCCTATCGTATAACTTTTTCCACTATACATTATGTTGTCTTCCCAGGCAAAAATCGGTTAAATGAATGTGAAATTCAATGATCGTATATCTGAATTGAAATGATGTGACGCTTTAAATCGGCAGACAATTTATTAGAAAATTTCGTATATCTTTCATTATTTCTAACACCTAGATTATTTTTCTCCTTGTTAAGTCTTGTTCCTCATCTCTTTCTCTTCCCTTTGTTCTTCCTTTCCTAACTATCTCCTCTACTCCTCCTAGCAAATCCATAAAATATTTTTTCGATTCTACCATCTCAATATCCTGGTTTACTCTTTTTCTACTTTTTATTTTCCTATTGACTACTTTTTAAACCTCTTATTCCGTTGTAGCCTCCTCTGCCTCCTCTTTAAACCTTTTATTTTTCTCCCTTTTTATCACCTTTTTAAGTATAATCTTTCTCTTACCTTGTTATCCACTATCACATCATCAATTGCCGTTTTATTTTGTCATTCTGAGCGCACATATTCCCTTAACTCATCCCTTTCTATATTTACGTTTAAGATAAACCACTTTGGATTTTCTTTCTCACTCTCCTCCCCATTAGCTTCCTCCGGTATCTCGGGTTCTACTAATAATTTTGTTCTCCTTCATTTAAATCTTTTCTATCCTTTCCTATGATGCATTTTTTTCTTACTCCCATCACGATTCCTTTTATTCCTCTGCCTTTTTCATTCTTTCTCTTTGCATTTTAGACCTTCTATCTGTCACCAATTGATAACTCTCCTCTTACTCTTTACCATCCCTTTTCATCTGACCACCTGTCTCCTTCCCATTGTTCCAAATTTTTCATAAATTCCCTATCCCTTCTTTCCAAACCTGCTACATTCCAGTAGGATATCCTTCAGTTTTCCCTTCCTTCATTTCTCACCTCCTTTTATTTCCTACCATTTCTCATTTTCCTCTCTTCTGTGAGATGATGAAGACGTCACATCACTTTTTTTTTAACTCTCCCCTTTCTTTGTCCTAATCCTATAATATACCTTATATCCGTATTTCCCCATACTGAAAGCACTTTTTTTCTTTTATCACTATATTTCTTTTTCTTTCCATTCCCTCTTTCCATTCTATTCTTCTTACTATTTTACTCAACCTTTCCTACACTTAATTTCCACTCTCCCTAGAGCCAAACTCTTGGTTTGAGCTTTCTATTTTCTCTACTGTACTTTTCTACTCTTCTACCTTTCTAAGCTCAACAATTTCCCTCCTAATTTCTTGTTTTCTTTCCTCTCATCTTTCTTCCTGCATTTTTTTCCTTTATGTGCATTTCCTCAGTCATCATTCTTCACATTTCTTTTAAATTTGAATTTTAGTCTTCTATTGGCCCTTCATTTTTTACTTTGTCTTCCTTCCTCTTAATCTTTCTTGTCCTTCGTTCTGTACCGAAGAGGATTGAAAACGAGACAGAGGAGGTAGAAGAGGTTTGGAAGTTAGTCAATAAAGAGAGAAAAATAAAGAAAAAAGTAACGTAGGATATTGAAATGGTAAAGAAAACATATTTTATGGGTTTTCTAGGAGGGGGGAGGGGGGGGGGTAGAGAAGAAAGCAAAAAAGGAAAATAGGGTAGTGAAAGAGACGAGGAAGAGGACATAACGAGAGAAATAATAATCAAGGTGTTAGGAATAATTAAAGATGGGAATGCACAAGGTATAAATCAGATAATATTCAATGGAGTGTGGAGAGAAGAGGGGTGGTCCGAGTTGTAAAAAAAAAGTATTAGTGGTAATGGTAGTTGAAGAAGGCAAATGCAAGGAGTTTAAAGAAAAAGTTGGAGCCACTGTATCAGACATTTGACTGAATAGACCCAGACGGGATAGAAAACTTTATGGTAAAAAAGGAATGAGAGTGGGTTTAATTAGGAGAGTATCGAAAATTTTAGGGAGACCAGGATGTATTCTGAGCCTGCTTTCATTAAACACGTTAATCTCAGACTTGGAGGACGAAATGAAGAGAAAAGCATGAGGTGGAGTTATGATAGAAAAAGAAAAGATATAACTTGAAACGGACAGTATAGTGGTGATGTCAGAGTATGAAGAAGCTTACATGGGTATGTAGTATGAAAATAGTAGTATGAAGGTAGTATAAAAATACTTAGATGGGTAAGATTTGTTGCAGGAAGAAAAAAAGAATCGACAGAAGTAATAAAACAGATATGGGGAATAGAAAAAAGAATATTTAGAAAAGATTGGAAAAGGTGGTTGTTTGATACGATAATATGGCTGGCATTAGCCTACGGAAGAGAAATATGGGATTGTGGGAAAGAGGGTTGAGAGGTTACAAGAAAAGTATAAAAGCCTGGATATATGTTGAGAGAAGAAGCGCTAAGGAATAAATTTAGTAATATAGCTGGAAAAAGGGAATGGAATTTTAAGGGGATGATAAGGAGAGGAAGGGCAATAGAATTAAGATGAGAAGAAGAAAGGAGGGATTTCTTCAGGACTATATGTATACAAGATGGGACTAGAGTGTATGAATAATTAGAGGAAAGAGAGGAATCAAAATAAATGGTATAAGGTTATAAATAAAGGTGTGCCAAAGTATTTAGAGAAGGGATGGGCAGCAATAGCAAGATTTAGATTAGGAAACAAGGAAAGGGGTGTATTGGGAAAGGAGAAAAGAAAGTGTAGAAGCTGTGAATAAGAAGATGATACATGGGAACATATAAGTGAAGGATGTAGGAGAGTAATAGAGATAAAGGAAGCTGGCATGAGTGTATAGTAAAGTTTTTAGGGAAGGATGGATGAGATGAGGAGTGGATGAAAAAATTATATGGGACTAGAGGAGTGAGTGAGAAAGAATGAAAGAGTGAATGTGAACAATGTTTGAATAACGAGTCTACAAAAGATTGAAGAGGTTCCACAATTAGCTGCTATTCGTGGAGTCTCATCTCTAGTCAAGACGTCTTAGCGAAAATATATTCCAATTTGTTTGTAGTACATCGTTATAGTTCCTGGACGAGTACACGGAGGGGGGAAATTCTCTTCCCTGGAGTTTAATTTTGTATTCCGAATACCGCCTTAACGAATCTCTCCCTGTCCTTCTATCATGTATGTATCCGATTCCGAGTTAAAGCCTGACCAATAAGAATAAGAGGCAAAAGACTGAAGAAGAGTAAAGAAGAATAAAGAATAAAGAGTTAAAAAGCCGATGGCTAAGGAATAAGGATGGAGCATTGAGGGGGCGGTCAGTCAGGGGCTTCCTATTCGGTGGCTCGTTAAATCCCGGCCAAGGCCCGAGCGTTAACTCTGGCCCAATTAGCATACTGCGCAGGTAACATCGCGAAATACACCTGCTTGCTCACTCGCAGGTTGGTAGCAGGTGGCTCACCTGTTATTTCATGCCGGCTATATGTACGGCATGATCTTCAAAAGATATTGTCGCCTTCCTTCGTGCGTTGTTCACTGGCTTCATTGGCTTCAGTGGCTTCACTTGTACTGCCAAACGATGGCCTTGAGGAATATAACAGGTGAACTAGTCTTCAAAATGTATCCGTATGTAGGTGTGACCTTGATATTTTCTGGTCCTCTCCAACTAATCAAGCAGCCGATTTATTTATTTTATATTTTTTTATAATTTGTCCTATTGTTGAGGATGAAAAGTTTGTACCACTTTAAAGGGGTCCCAAAAAGGGGAGGATTGAAAAATAAGGTTCAAAATAAAATTGCAGATGTCAATTCTTGACTGATTTTCGATTTTTCTTTTAGAAAAATTCTGAATTCTGTTTTAAAGATACTGGCATCATCAATCGTGCGTTTAAAATTTTGATTTGAGGAAAAACAATTTTTAATACAAAATACAAATTTCGAAAAACTTAAATTTTTAAGTTTATTTATTTGTTATCAAGGTTCTATTAATTTAATTTTACAGAGATTCTTGAGAAAAATTTTAAAGATTTCTTAAGATTTTAGATATGTCAAATCAAAATTTCAACACAAAAGTTAATTTTTAACTAAATAGTCGAATTTAAAAAAAAGTGAATTCAACTGTTTTGTAAAAAAATTCGTTCTTTTAGCTTCAAAATACAACTATTTCTTTGAAAATTAACTTTTTTGAAAATTTATATTTTCGGGTTGAAAATTCCACTGTTTTGTAAAAAAAATCGTCTCTTTCGGTAGAAAGTTGGTCTTCTGAGTTGGAAATTCAACTATTTTCTGAAAAATTAATCTACTTTGTAGAACATTCCAAATTTTTTAGACCAAGTAATTTTTTTGGTTGGAAATTCAACTGTTTTGTAGAAAATTCGTCCTTTTAGCTTCAAAATTCAACTATTTCTTTGAAAATTAATTTTTTTGAAAATTCAACTGTTTTGTAAAAAATTCGTCTCTTTCGGTAGAAAGTTATTCTTCTTAGTTGAAAATTCAACTATTTTCTGAAAAAATGATCTATTTTCCAGAAAATTCCAAAATTTTGAGAAAAAGTAAGTTTTTTTCGTTGAAAATTCAACTGTTTTCTGAAAAATTAATTTACTTTGATAAAAATTTAACCATTTTTGAAAAAATTCATATATTTATTAAAGATTCAACTGTTTTGTTGAGCATTTATCTTTTTCAGTAAAAAATTATTCTTTTTACTTGAAAATTCATGATTTTAGTTGAAAATTAATTTATTTTCTTAAAAATTCTATGTAGAATACTCTGTAGAAAATTCAACTATTTTCTGAAAAAATAATGCAATTTGTTAAAAATTAAACAATTTTGGGGAAAATTCATATATTTATTAAAAATTCAACTGTTTTGTTAAAAATTTGTCTTTCACAGTAAAAAATTATTCTTCTTACTTGAAAATTCATGATTTTGGTTGAAAATTAATTTTATTTTCTGAAAAATTAAGCTACTTTGTAGAAAATTAAAAAATGTTGATAAAAAGTAATTTTTTTGGTTGAAAATTCAACTTTTTTGTAAAAAATTTGTCTTTTTAGCTTCAAAATTCCACTATTTCTTTGAAAATTAAATTTTTTGAAAATTCATATTTTCGGGTTGAAAATTCAACTGTTTTGTAAAAAATTCGTCTCTTTCGGTAGAAAGTTATTCTTCTTAGTTGAAAATTCAACTATTTTATGAAAAATTAATCTACTTTCCAGAAAATTCCAAAATTTTGAGAACAAGTAAGTTTTTTCGTTGAAAATTCAACTGTTTTCTGAAAAATTAATTTACTTTGATAAAAATTGAACAATTTTGGAAAAAATTCATATATTTATTAAAGATTCAACTTTTTTGTTGAAAGTTTGTCTTTTTCAGTAAAAAATTATTCTTTTTACTTGAAAATTCATGATTTTGGTTGAAAATTTATTTCTTTTCTGAAAAATTAATCTACTTTGTAGAAAATTCGACTATTTTCTGAAAAAATAATTTAATTTGTTAAAAATTTAACAATTTTGGGAAAAATCCATATATTTAATAAAAATTCAACTGTTTTGTTGAAAATTTGTCTTTTTCGGTAGAAAATTATTCTTCTTACTTGAAAATTCATGATTTTGGTTGAAAATTAATTTATTTTCTGAAAAATTAATCTACTTTGTGGAATATTCAACTATTTTCTGAAAAATTAATTTACTTTGTTAAAAATTTAACAATTTTGGGAAAAATTAATATATTTATTAAAAATTCAACTGTTTTGTAAAAAATTCGTCTCTTTCGGTAGAAAGATATTCTTCTTAATTGAAAATTCAACTATTTTCTGAAAAATTAATCTACTTTCTAAAAAATTCCAAAATTTTGAGAAAAAGTAATTTTTTTTGGTTGAAAATTCAACTGTTTTGTTAAAAATTGGTCTTTTTCGGTAGAAAATCAATCTTCTTCGTAACAATTTTTTGATTTTTGTTGAAAATTCAAATATTTTCTGAAAAATTAATATACTTTGATAAAAATTGAACAATTTTGGAAAAAATTCATATATTTATCAAAGATTCAACTATTTTGTTGAAAATTTGTCTTTTTCAGTAAAAAATTATTGTTCTTACTTGAAAATTCATGATTTTGGTTGAAAATTAATTTATTTTCTTAAAAATTTAATCTACTCTGTAGAAAATTCAACTATTTTCTGATAAAATAATTCAATTTGTTAAAAATTTAACAATTTTGGGAAAAATTCATATATTTATTAAAAATCCAACTGTTTTGTTGAAAATTGGTATTTTCTAGTAAAAAATTATTATTCTTACTTGAAAATTCATGATTTTGGTAGAAAATTGATTTATTTTCTGAAAAATTAATCTACTTTGTGGAAAATTCATCTATTTCCTGAAAAATTAATTTACTTTGTTAAAAATTTAACAATTTCGGGGAAAATTCATATATTTATTAAAAATTGAACTGTTTTGTTGAAAATTTGTCTTTTTCGGTAGAAAATTATTCTTCTTACTTGAAAATTCATGATTTTGGTTGAAAATTAATTAATTTTCTGAAAAAACAATCAACTTTTTAGAAAATTCAAAATTTTTGTGAAAAAGAAATTTTTTGGGTTGAGAATTCAGCTCTATTGTTGAAAATTCGTCTTTTCAGTTAAATTCAACTACTTCGTTGAAAGTAGAATTACTTTGTCAAAAATTCAGTTTTTTGTTGAAGATTTATCATTCTTGTTGAAAATTCATGGCTTTGTTAAAAAATTAAACTATTTTTTGAAAATTCGTTTTTTTGTCAAAAATTAATTTTTTTTAACTGCAAATTTTTCGATAGGTACTTAAACGAAAAAAATCAAACTTTTTTTGAGTCAAATAAAATTTTTAAAAAAGCATCTTTCTATGCAAAAAGTCAAATTTATATTTAGCCTACATTTTTGTAGGTTGAATATTTATATTTTCCAAAAATGCTTATGATAAATGGAAAGCGCATGAGAAGAACCTATTTTATTGATGAAAAATAAAAATCAAACTTTTTAACCTCAAAGATCTTAAAGGGAAAATCCCTCTTTTAAGATAACAAAATGAAAAAATATCTTCTTCCAAAAAATTAAATTTGTTTTTGACTCTAATTTTTAAAGGTAAATATATATATTTTTTTTTTCAATAAAAAATGTTTTTCCATAAGCTACTATCCAATACCACATCTCTTTGGTTAAATTTGACTCAGATCGGACAAATTTTATTTTTTTGAGTGGGTAAACTTGAGAAATAATGCCCCATATATAAAACAAGATTGTTATAAATCCAATTTGACATTAAAAACGTTTTTCAAACTGAATTTATTTAACAGTATATTGTGCACGAAGGCAGCGAACTAGTCTTTTTACGGCAGCGCGAGACCGTAAAAAGACTTCGCTGCTGTGGACCGTAAAGTGCAGTTTACTGGCCTAGGCCTCTGAAGGTGTAGTATGAAATCATACTCATGTTACGTAAAAGAATTTATTGCCCTATTTTAGTGAAAAATCTCCTGATTTCATCTTTTTTTAAAGCATTTTGGCCTGTAAAGTCCGTTGTCGATGAGGTTGAAAAAAAATTATTTTTTTGCTTCATACATTACTTGGCTTGGTCGCTTCTTGGTTCGTTTAGGATTTGATTAATGAATTCATTTGCTATTATTAACTTGAAGATATGATTGAAATTCTTACGATATAAGAATGGGAGATTGTTACTGAGAAAGAAATTGAAGAACGTTTGTGAAAAAATAAAGAATTCATTGCGAAGAACAGCTTTAGTAGGTCCAAGTCTGCTAAAGCTGAAGCCTTAGTTGAACTCTCTTGACCCCGGCGGTGTGTTCACCTACACTGGAGCCACAGCACAGGTCCGTTCGGATTCTCTCCTCTCCTCTCCTTTCCTTTCTCTCTTCATTCTTTTCTGGCGTACTTCCAAAGACTTTTTTTCATCTTTTTGATTCTTTAATTTTCGTGCTGCGGGCCACCCGCTCTACAGGTGTCGCCGCGCCTAGAGAAAAGAGAATTAAAAGTCAGAGAACCGGCACAAAGGTTCTAATAATGAATCATAATGAGCACCTACATAATCTCATGGACAGATTTCGCACACATGGACAAAGAGCAGGTTGGCGGAAAGACGTTGCTCAAATGAATAGCTTTATACGCATGCTCAACTCTCTTAGAATAAGTTTGAAGTATTCAAAAAATATAACTGATTTTCAGGTTAATTCTACTAATTGCTGTAGGTGGAGTGGAATTGTTATTGACAATTAGTAAAAATATACATCAAGGATCAGCCATCAATTATCATACGTCAGTCGTCAACCATCATCTGTATGCCATAAATTATCCGTCAGCCTTCAACCGTCAATCTTTAACCATCAACCACCATGAATCATCAACTACCATCAGGGATACACCATCAACCATGACCCATGAACCATTAAATATCTACTGTCAACCATCAACCATCAACCGACAATCATCATCAACCAATAATATTTAGCTATCAATTTATCAGCCGTTAGCCGTCAACTGTCAACTATCAAACACTATCAATCATCACCACCAACGATGAACCATCAATTATCAAGCGTCAATCGTCAACCGACATTAACTATTAATTAACCATTAATTATCAGCCGTTAGCCATCAAGCATCAAACACAATCAAATATCAACATTTAAAAGTCAGCCGTCAACCGTGAATCATCAGCCACTGTAAACCATCTACCAATACCAAGGATCAACCATTCATTATATTATCAGCCGTCGTCCATTATCAACCACCATAAACTATCAACCAACATCAACAATAAATTAGCAGCCGTCAACCGGCAATCATTAACCACTTACCTCCGTCAACTATCAATTATCAGCCGTCAACCATAAACCAATATCAACGATCGACCACCAATTGTCAGTCATCAGCTCACAGCAGCCTGCAGTCAGCCATAATCCGTCAGCCTTCAACCGTCTATCATCAACAACCATCAACCACTAGCAACTATCCACCACCACCAACAATCAACCATCAATTATCAGCAGTTAACAATCAGCCACGGAGAACCGTCAAACACTATCAACCATCAATAATCAATTGACTGCCAACAGCAGCCAGTAGTCAGCCGTAATCAGTCAGCCATAAACCGTCAATCATCAACAACCATCAACCACCATCAACTATTAATTACCACCAACAATTGACTATCAATTATCAGCAGTTATCAGTCAGCCACAGAGAACCATCAAACACTATCAACCATCAATAACCAATTGACTGCTACCAGCCAACAGCAGTCAGCTGTCAGCCATAATTCGTTACTCGTCAACCATCAACCAATAATTACCATTAACTACGATCAACCACCATTAACCACTATCGAACACCATCAACTATTAACCACAATGAACTATAAACCACCACCAATTATCAACAATCAATTATCGGCAGTTAAACTTTAGCTATCAATCACCATAAACTATCAATAACAATCAACCATCAATGATCAGACAAAACTGTCAGCGGTGAACCGTTAGCCATCAACCACCATAAACCATCAACCACAATCAAACATCAACTATTAATTATCAGCCATCAGTAAACAACAGCCAGCCGAGAGCCGTAATCTTTAAGCCGTCAACCATCAACCACCATCATCCACCATGAACCATCAACCACCATCAACCATTAACTACCACTAATAGATTAACTTTCAATTATCAGCAGTCAACCACTATGAACTATCAACCACCATCAACCATCAATTATCATCCAGCAACCGTCAGCTGTTAACCATCAGCTATCAATCATCAAGCATCAACCACCATCAAGCATCAAATACCATCATCGATCAACCACCATCATTGATCAACCATAAATTATCAGCCGTCAACCGTTAACAATCAGCCACCATCAACCACCAACCACCATCAACAAGAAACCATCTTTTTAAGCCGTCACAGAGTGTGAAAAAAATGACTTTTTTGGTTCAAAGTAACGTACAGCCCACAAATATTGACCGATTTGGACAAAGAAAAATTGAAAAAAAACTGATAAGATTTCTAAAAAAGTTATCGTGTCTGATTTTCAAATTAGGCTTTCAATTTTTTTTATAAATAAACAAATATGACCCAAATAATGGCAATTTTTTTATTTGACGTTCCCGGTGCTCGTCAATAACAGGAAAATTGTTAAAATTGCCTAAGTTTCATAGAGTAACATTAGTTGAAGATGTTCCAACATTGAAGAATGAACAAAAAAATTGTTATAAACAAATTATTTCTTGAAAGAATGATTCTACGATTTTCCATAATTTTACATTTTTTCAAGTTATATTGAAAAAACTTCGGATAAAAACAATATAAAGGTGATGAAATTTCTTCTTGAGCTTATTATTGTTAATATTATGAACAAATTTAATTAAAAAATGCTTTTCTCAGGCATTCTTCGATAGAATATTTCGTTTTTTTCTATGTCATTTTTTTAAATTAGGAAATTCATGATAATTTTAGCAAAATACATAATTTGTTAATTAATTTCATGATGTTTAAACAAATGCATTAATCAGGCATTTGTCGATAGAAAAATTCGTTTTGTTCTATGTCAGTCTTTTTGATTGGGAAATTCATGATAATTTTAGCAAAAATGAAAATTTATCAATTAATTCCATGATTTTTTAAACAAATGCAAAAATCAGGCATTTGTCGATAGAAAAATTTGTTTTTTTCTATGTCAGTCTTTTTGATTGGGAACTTCATGATAATTTCCGCAAAATTCATAATTGGTTGATAAATTTTATATTTTTTTTAAAAAACAAATTAATTAAACAAATGCATTATTCGGGCATCTGTCGACGAAAAAATTGTTCATCAAGTTCCCAGTTAAAAATACTGACATCGAAAAAACGAATTTTTCCGTTGACAGATGCCCCAATAACGCATTTTTTAATTAAGTTTGTTTTAAAATATTATAAAATTGATCAAAAAGTTATGTATTATGCCAAAATTATAAAGAAGTTCCCAATTTAAAAATTTGACATCGAAAAGAACGAATTTTTCTTTCGACAGATGCCTGATAAATGCATTTGTTTATTAAATTTGTTTAAAAAATCATGAAATTTATCAACTAATGTCATGAAATTCCCAACTGAAAGGACTGGTATTAACAAAAAAACGAATTTTTCTGCCGACAAATGCCCGAATAATGCGTTTTTTTATAAAATTTGTTTTAAAAAATCATGACATTAATCAACAAATTATGAATTTTGCTAAAATGATCATTAGGTTCCTAATTTCAAAAAAGTGAGATAGAAAAAAACGAAATTTTCTGTTAAAAAATGCCTGATTAATGCATTTGTGTATTAAATTTGTTTATAATATTAACAATAATAATCTCCAGAAGAATTTTCTTAATCTTTATATTGTTTTTATCCAAAGTTCTTTCAATATATAACTTAAAAAAACGTAACATTATGGAAAATCCTAGAAAACACTTTCAACAAATAATTTATTTATAAAAATTTTTTTTGTATTATATAATATTGGAACATCTTCAACTAATGTTTTTCTATGAAATTTAGGCGATTTCAACAATTTGCTTGTTATTGACGAGCACCAGGAACCTCAAATATAAAAATTGGTCATTTTTTTCGTCATATTTGTTCATTTATAAATAAATGAAAGCCTAAGTTAACAATCAAGCTTGACAATTATCTTAGAAATCTTATTTTTTGTATCGAAATCGGTCGATATTTGTGGGCTGCACGTTATTTTGAACCAAAAAAGTCATTTTTCCCCACTGTGCGTCAGCCGTTAACCGTCAATCGTTAACCATCAACTACTGTGAACCATCAATCATCATTAACCATTAACCATCAATTATCAGCTATCAGCTAACAGCAGTCAGCTGTCAACGGTCAACCATCAACGATCTACCATCAATTATCAGCCGTCAAACGTGAATCATCAACCACCAACCACTTAAAATCATTACCCACCATAAACCATCAATTATAGCCGTCATCCGTCAACCGTTAGCCGTCAACTATTCCCTATCAACCA
>CAKNYM010050962.1:144090-154910 GCA_932195095.1 Andricus curvator
AAGATGAATTTTCTACAAAAACGTTAAATTAAAAAAAAAAAATTGAACAAAGTATTTCAACTTTCAACTAAGAAGTCGAATTTTCAACAAAAAAAGACGAATTCTCAAAAAAAAAATTATATAGTTGATATTTCAACCAGAAAAGATTTGAATTTTTAATCAAAGACAGTTGAAATGAACCAAAAAAAAATAAAAAAAATTTAACGAAACTGTTGAATTTTCCAGGAAAAAAGACGAATTTCCTACAAAACAGAATTTTTAACCCAAAAATATAAATTTCCAAAAAACGGTAATTTTTTAGCATATAGTTGGATTTTCAAGCCACAATGATGAATTTTCTACAAAACAGTTGAATTCTCAATTTAAAAAAATAAATTTTTAACAAAGTATTTTAACTTTAAGACAATTAGTAAATTTTTCAACGAAAAAAGATGATTTCTGAACGAAAAATGTTATAGTTAATATTCAAATTAGAAAAAAATTTGATTTGGAATCAAAAACAGTTCAACTCAAGCAAAAGATACAAATTTTTATCAAAATATTATATAATATAGCATAATAGACTATTGTATAATATAGGCTGTGTCTATACGTCCGGACAAAACCAATATCTTCTTCTGTCCAGGTCCCCCTTTCCCTCTCTAAATTTTTATTTCAAATTGTTTACTTATTTTTAACAAAAACTACTGATTTTGCTGTTTTTGACTTTTGCTACTTTTCCAACTCTTTCCCACAATATTAGGATTTTTTTACTTGTTTATCGACCAGAGAGCACTCAAATCAATTTTCTTCAATATTATCTGTTCTGTTCTTCTTTCTATAATGACTAATACCTACGTTTATTGTCATTTAATATTTGTGACATAATATATCTCTAAGTTTCTTGGATTTTTGTTTTGTTTCCGCTATGTTCAAGGCTATCTAATGAGTAACTTGGTGGATTTCCGAAACATCCAATAAAATTGTCTGTATGTAGTTGTAGTGAAAGGTTCTTCCTCTTTTAATACAACTGTACCTACAGTATCTTTATTTTTTCTCATTACTGGAAACCATTGATATTATGTCACAAATGCTTACAATGATCGTGAATCTCTCTTTATAGTGCATCAACACCAATGCCTAAGGCGGACCATCTTTGAGCAGAGATTGCCTCTGATAGTGCCAGGATTATTGCTCCGGGCAACTGTCCTGCATGGTGTACGAATGACGGATGACGGATGAGTTAAAGGGGAGACGGTGCGAGAAACGAAAGGCTCGTACACTTTTGTGGGGATCAGACTTTGCAAACAAAATAAATCCGGAATTAATTTTCTGCCCACTTACAGGATGCACTGGCAGTGCCACTTAGCGATCCCACAACCTTGGTCAGACGAGTCTTCAAAGTCGAAGGCATCTTTCCTCACATTTGTGGTTGATTAACTTCAACATGATGTAATTGTATGATTGATCGTGGTCATTTAGTTTTTTTTTGTAAGGTGTCTAAGGCTGCATAGCATATCCATGTGACCAACATAACATCCGCTATTGTTTCTGTTAAGACTAAACTAGATGATGACCAATTCTATAGACACAAATATTTGTTTCCTTAAAACACAAATTCTATCTTTGTTACACGGTCCAACAAATGCTGAACTGATTAAAACAAAACTTATTTGATTCAGCTACAAGCATAATTGAATGAGCAAAGTATTTGATAGAAAGCCGAGTCTTTGTTATAAAAAATCATAATTTGATATGACAAGACTTGTGATCCACGTGACAAATAAAAAAACACAATAGAACCTTTCTTTGCGGCTAGAACTCTATCAACTTCTGCTGGGTGACATTCTGCTTCTTTGAAATTTCTTCCAATTATTTAAATATTCAATCCATACTTTGTTTAAGCCCAGAATTATTACGTCCACTATTATTTTTACATTCACTATGTGCACGAAGAGCCGGGGGACATAGAAGGATCAATCTTCCCCTCTCTATTCACCTTACACAATACCTATCGATTACGTCCGCTATTCCACTTGGATTGCAAATCTAGATTTACCCATGTATGGTTCTGCTTTTTCAAAATAGTTAATAAATGGAAATTCGATTCGATGCAAAGGAAATCCGATTCATTCCGATCTCCCTTTCCTTACTGTTTTCCATTAATATCTCAATCGAAGCTTGTATTGTAGCATTTCAAACAGCGAATCAGGAGTCGTCGTTTTAAATTCAGTATCGGACAAAAGATGTCTGTTGAATAGAGATAATGCAAAATATTGATTAAAAGAAACATTTCCTGTAATTCCGAAAACTATTTTTCTAATTTTGTTCTTTCCGGCAATAATTTAGGCAAATAGCGCCAATCGGTTCATCAGCCTATGGACTACAGACAGGACTCTGACATACCAAATTACCCACATGTGCTTTTCTGTCTTCTTTAGATGTTAATAATCTTAACAGGCCAAAGGTTAAACTTATCTGTCATGTTTTGTGCCGGATTTCAATAGAGAAACACATCTGAGTTGCACCTTCTTTCTGTTTTTTCTCTTGTTCTTTATTCTGGTCTTATTCTTGTTGTACATAGTTGGCTTTGACCAAAAGGTTCTGTTCCTTTTTTTCAACAAAAGGATGAGTGGGAACATATTAGGTGACCCTAAAACCACAGGATCTTATCTCTATTTTTTGAGAAAAAGGAGTCAGGGACACCAAAAGGTAGTTTAATGTAATCTCTGATGGAATAGTTCTTCAAACAGTTTAAGATTAATCGTTGGTCTAAATCCGGATAAAACCAGATTTAGGAGAAATTCCTTGCTGCAATAAATTTATTTATTCTGGTCTCATTCTTGTTCTACATAGTTGGCTTTGACCAAAAGGTTCTGTTCCTTTTTTTCAACAAAACGATGAGTGGGAACATATTAGGTGTCCCTAGAACCATAGGATGTTATCTCGATTTTTTGAGGAAAAGGAGTCAGTGACACCAGAAGGTAGTTTAATGCAATCTCTGATGGAATAGTTCTTCAAACAGTTAAGGATTAATCGGTGGTTTGACTCCGGATAAAACCAGATTCAGGAGAAATTTCTTGCTGCAAAAAATTGGTGTAATTATTTTGGATATTAAGTGAATTATCTGCATCTATCTGAAGAAAATTAGGAACTAGAAAAGATTGCAACTTGGAAGGAGACGCTACTAAATTTCTTTTTTTTTTCATTATAAAACCTTTTCATGATTTCTACTTCAGTTGAAATGTTCTTACATGCTGATGTGCATTTGCTGGAATTTCTGAACTTGAATCTTCATTTGTTGTCCAAATAGGCTTCAAATTCAAACATTGAACTATTGAAGGAACTTTCTCAAATTCCCGTGACATCATGTCCAAAATTAGAAAAATTCTGATACTGAAGAGTCAGTAGAATGGGTTTGAACCGAGGTTTGAACTAAATTCCACTTGCTTGAATTCCTCTGATATCGTGCGTAGGATTAGACAAGTTTTAGGATCGTAATTATCGTGTTTTGTAAAACCAATAGATTTTCTTCTATAAATAATTGAAATAAAATGAAGAAAAGTATCGTGTTGCTTTTGAATTGTAAAAAATTATAAAACTGTTCTTAACTCCACAGGAAATCTTTGGAAAACCTGTTAGTACAATGAATACAGCACCTCATTGTGAGTCAAAGAATCGTCTGTCAGAAGGTTAAATGAGATCGCCTAATAGTGACGATTAATTATCGTGAAGGTGGTATTCCCTCGATTTTTTATAATCGTTGCTTGTCAGGTGCATAAATCAGAATGTCGACGAGATTGATGCGCGGTCTAGCACATTTTCACGTTCTAATTCAGAATATTTTTTTTTTACCTCCAATATGTTTTTTTTATTGTTTAAAAAGGTATACATTTTTTAAGAAATTTATCGTTTGTATATATTAAAAAAAGGAAGAAAAAAAAACAGAAACAAAGGAGAAGAAACAAAAGACATAACAAAAAATTGTTCAGGATTGTAAATCTTCTTTTATAATCTGAAATTGTTTTTAAATAATTTTGTCTTATTTGAAATTCAATGATTTTTTATTAAAAGTACCGATTTCCAGCGTAAAACGCCAACATAACCTAAAATTTTCAAAAAGTTGTGATTGTACTTCGATATGTATGAAATAGCATTTTTTTTTAAATTATTTGTATCAATTTTCAACGGAAAACGCTAAAATAATCCAAAATTGTTCGAATATTCTGAATCTTGTTTAAATTGAAATGATTTTTGTTTGAGAATACCAACGTAACCTCAAAATGTTCAAAAACAATTATTCTACTAACATAACCTAAAGTTGTTAAAAAATGGTGAATATTCTTCAATTCAAATCAAATCTTGTTCGAACAGAAATGATTTTTGTTTAAAAATACCAGTTTTGGTGAAAAACGTTAACATAACCTAAACATGTTTGAATTTGTGAATCTTATCTGAAATGTAATTTTTTAAATTAAAAATACCAATTTCCAACAAAACCAGTAACATAATCCAAAATTGTTCAAAGATTATCTGGTTCAAAATATGATTTTTGTTCAAAAATATAAATTTTTGGTGTGAAACGATAACATAACCTGAAATTGTTAGAATTTGTAAATCTTCTTTGAAATCTAATTTTTTAAATTAAGACTACAAATTTCTAGATAAAACCCTAACCTGATCTAAACTTGTTAAAAGATTCTAAATCTTTTTCAAATTATGATTTTTGTTTTTAAATACCAATTACTTGTTTAAAACGCTAAAAACCTAAATATATTAAAAAATTATGAACTTTTGAAATCTAATGATTTTTGTTCAAAAATCGATTTCCTCTGAAAAACTTTAATGTAGCCTCAAACTGTTCAAAAATAGCAAATCTTATACAAACTATAATTATTTTTGTTTTAAAATAACAATTTTTTGTGTAAAACGTTAACATAACCTAAAATTGTTGAAATTTGAAAAATCATCTTTAAAATCAAAATTTTAAAATTAAGACTACAAATTTTCAAATAAAAACCCTAATCTGATCCAAAATTGTTAAAAGATTCTAAATCTGGTTCAAATTATGATTTTTGTCTTTAAATACCAATTATTTGTTTAAAACGCTAAAAAACCTCAATATATTGAAAAATTATGTAGCTTTAAAATCTAACGATTTTTGTTCAAAAATCGATTTCGTCTGAAAAACGTTAATGTAACCCGAAATTGTTCAAAAATAGCAAATCTTATTCAAACTATAATTATTTTTGTTTCAAAATACCAATTTTTGTTGTAAAACGCTAACATAACCTAAAATTGTTAAAATATGTGAATCTTCTCTGAAATATATTTTTTTAAATTAAAAATACCAATGTCCGACAAAAAACAGTAACATAATCCAAAATTGTTCGAAGATTCTATATCTGGTTCAAAATATAATGATTTTTGTTTGAAAATACAAATTTTTGGTGTGCAACGATAACATAACCTAAAATTGTTAAAATTTGTTAAACTTCTTTAAAATATAATTTTTTAAATTAAGACTACAAATTTCTAGATAAAACCCCTAACCTGATCCAAAATTTCTAAAAGATTCTAAATGTTTTTCAAATTATGATTTTTGTTTTAAATACCAATTACTTGTTAAAAACGCTAAAAACCTAAATATATTAAAAAATTATAAACCTTTAGAATCTAATAATTTTTGTTTAAAAATCGATTTTCTGTGAAAAACGGTAATGTAACCTCAAACTTTTCAAAAATAGCAAATCTTATTCAAACTATAATTATTTTTGTTTTAAAATACCAATGTTTGGTGTAAAACGCCAGCATAACCTAAAATTGTTGAAAATGGGGAAACTTAATGATGATTTTTATTTGTATCGCGCACTATTTTCAATAATCTATCAGATAATTTAAAAGAAAAAAATCAAGAATATTTATAGTCTAATTACTTTTGTTTAAAATAAACGATTTCCTGTGAAAAACGTTCATATAACCTAAAACTGTTCAAAAATTGAAAATCTTTTTCAAATTACAATGATTTTTATTTACAAATATAAATTTTTGATGAAAAAGGCTAACATAACCTAAAATTGTTAAAATTTGTGAATCTTCTTTAAAATCGATTTTTTAAAATTAAAACTACAAATTACTAAAGAAAAAAACTAACATGACCCAAAATTCTTAAAAGATTCTAAATCTTGTTCAAATTATAATGATTTTTCTTTAAAAAATCGATTTCCTGTAAAAAACGTTCATATAACCTAAAACTGTTCAAAAATGGAATATATTTTTCGAATTAAAATGAATTTGGTTTAAAAATATAAATTTTTGATGAAAAAGGCTAACATAACCTAAAATTCTTAAAATTTGCGAATCTTCTTTAAAATCTATTTTTCTAAATTAAAAATACAAATTTATGAAGAAAAAAACTAACATGACCCAAAATTCTTAAAAGATTCTAAATCTTGTTCAAATTATAATGATTTTTCTTTCAAAAATCAATTTCCTGTGAAAAACGTTCATATAACCTAAAACTGTTCTAAAATTGAACACCTTCGAATTAAAATGATTTTTGTTTAAAAATATCAAATTTTTGTGAAAAAAGGCTAACATAACCTAAAATTTTTATTTGTGAATCTTCTTTGAAATCTATTTTTTTTTTAAATTAAATCTACAAATTTCTAAAGAAAAAAAAACTAACATGACCAAAATTCTTAAAAGATTCTAAATCTTGTTCAAATTATAATGATTTTTGTTTAAAAAATCGATTTCCTGTGAAAAACGTTCATATAACCTAAAACTGTTCAAAAATTGAACACCTTTTTGGAATTAAAATGATTTTTGTTTAAAAATATCAAATTTTTGTGAAATAGGCTAACATAACCTAAAATTGTTAAAAGTTGTGAATCTTCTTTGAAATCGATTTTTTAAAATTAAAAATACAAATTTCTAAAGAAAAAAATTAAAATGAACCAAAATTCTTAAGATTCTAAATCTTGTTCAAATTATAATGACTTGTGTATAAAAAATCGATTTTCTGTGAGAAACGTACATATAACCTAAAACTGTTCAAAAATTGAACACCTTTTTCGAATTAAAATGATTTTTGTTTAAAAATATGAAATTTTTGTGAAAAAGGCTAACATAACCTAAAATTGTTAAAATTTGTGAATCTTCTTTAAAATCGATTTTTTTTTCAAATAAAAACTACAAATTTCTAAAGAAAAAAACTAATATGATCCAAAAATCTTAAAAGATTAATCTTGTTCAAATTATAATGATTTTTGTTTGAAAAATCGATTTCCTGTGAAAAACGTACATATAACCTAAAACTGTTCAAAAATTGAACATCTTTTTCGAATTAAAATGATTTTTGTTTAAAAATATTAAATTTTTGTGAAAAAGGCTAACATAACCTAAAATTGTTCAAAGTGAATCTTCTTTGAAATCGTTTTTTAAAAATTAAAACTACAAATTTCTAAAGAAAAAAACTAACATGGCCCAAAATTCTTAAAAAATTCAAAACCTTTTCAAATTATAATGATTTTTGTTTAAGAAATGAATTTCCTCTGAAAAACGTTAATGTAACCTGAAACTTTTCAAAAATAGCAAATCTAGTTCAGACTATAATTATTTTTGTTTTAAAATACCAATTTTTGGTGTAAAACACTAACATAACCTAAAATTGTTGACAATGGGAAACCTTAATGATTATTTTTTTTGTATTGTACACTATTTTCAATAATCTATCAGATAATTTAAAAGTTTTAATTTAACCGCCCAAGAATTTCCTTGTATGTCCGTACAAATTTTTTATCTTATTAACCATGCACTTATTTGCGGACATTCCTCGGGTGTGTGACGAGAATGTAAAAATAAAGCAAGTGCAAGAAGTTAGTCAGATTTTTCTCTTTTTAAACACTTGATATGGCGCCGAAACGACCTGGTCTCTTTGCACGCGCTCACACGCGCGCAAGCGCCGAGGCGAGTTTCGCGATGCTCTTATTAAAACTCGCTCGCCTCGCTTACTTGCGACTACTCCCCCGCCTCCAGGAGCGTACTCGTACTTTGCTTCCCATGACCTGTCGACTTTCCTAGTCTCAGCGTACGACGCGACGTACGTAAAAGGCACATTTAATTATCTTCTTATTTCTCCTCCTCCTTCTCCCCCTCCTCCTCCTCCAACACCACCCAACTTCCAAGAGTGATCACATCTCAAGTGACAATTACTTTATTTATTGCAACTCAGAATTTAAATTGCAATTTAAGAAACTGAATTCAGAATAAACCCAAATTTAAATTCCTCTTTAACGTCCAACGATGAAAGCTAAGACATTCTTGGTATTAAAAAGAAAATTAGACAAAGTAGATGCCATGCTCCTACAAGAAAGGATTTCGTAGCTTATTGAGATATTGATTGAGTCGTTTTAATCCTTTCTTCTTCTATCACTTTCTCTACTTCCCTAATTCCTCTCCCCTCGCACCCCACCACTTATAACACTTTCCTTCACTCACCCCGAAGCCACTACTTTCCTCTTCTCACGACTCCTACCTTCTCGTCTCTTCCCATACTTCATTCTTTATTGTGCCCCCTATCCTATCCTATTCAATCCTATCTCATCATTCGTCAGTTCTTCTCCTCTATCTCCCATCGACGCTTCACATTTCCCGTCACCTTCTATGTCATCTTCCCGGCCGATCCCTACTTTACCCTTCCTCTATTTCCCCTCTTCTGATTCCCACCACCTACTTACCTTCCTCTCCGCTACTGGTACTTCCCTCCACTCATCCCTTAACCAATCTTATCTTATCATCCGTTATCTCCACACCTCCATGTCCCCTCTGTACTCCTTCATATTTCTTCTCACCACCCAAGCCTCCTACTTCTCCATTCCTCTCATACAACCCGTCCTATATTTCTTCTCTTCCTCCTTCACCCTACAGCTACATCCCACCCATCACTCCCCTCTCCTGATGCTACTTGCTTTCCCTTATCCCCCTAGTCCCTACTTCCTTTCTCTCTCTACCCTACCATGTCCTACCTTGCCAATACATCTCCTCCCCAACCATACTCCCCCTTTCCTTTCTGTCCGGGGCAACGAAGACCTAAAAACAAGATAAGAATGTAACAATCAAGTTTGCACAACATACTCTTAAATGTCTCTACTCAAATCTAAAACGATGAATAAACAAAACACGAGGAAAGGAAAGAAAGCAAACCAAATCCCCTTCCTTATTTGTACTCTCATCATGTTTTTTTGTATCACAATCAAAATACATTTAAAACACACATTTAGCAGATTTTTTGGAAAATTTTTTTGATGACTTAAAAAAACCTGGAGAAAGAGGAAGGAACGAAATTTAAAGGAAGCCTTCCTTTTCTTTCCTCTCTTTTTTTTTAACTAATTAAACAAAAAGAAAATCGTACGAAATAAATCACAAATTAATAAAATCGTCTGAATGAATTTTTGATAATTCTCAATAATGCTCCTATTTCTGAATGGTCTAGGTGTACTGAACAGGTGTTTGAGAGTCCGTGAAAGTTTCAGGAACTGGAAATAACAAGTACGCTCCTGGCTTATTTCTTAGGCTGGTCCAGCAGGTACCTTCGTCGTGGCACTGATCGTCCGCGATACCGGTGTAATTTAAAATCATCGGGGCACGAGACAAAACAGGCTGCTTTACCCTCGGAATCTTGATTATGCATTCCATATAATCGGCGACGAGTGATCTTAAGGTTGTTTACTGTTCATTTCTATTGTACTGCAGGTTCATTTTTCAACTATGTTATTGTGATTCTACAGTTATGTAAAACACTAAACTTTCCAGTTTCCCTCTCCCTCTCCTATTTTCTACTTTCCTTGATCCCATTTCCCTTTTTCCTTTTTCATTTCCATTTTGCCCCTCCTCTCTCCCCTTTACCCTTCCCACCTTCAATTTTTCTCTTTAATTTTCCCTGTTATCTATTCTGTTAACCATTTCTTCTCTTTCCTTTCTCCTCTCACCTCTCTCCTCTATCCACTCTCTTCTCCCTTCTCCCATCTCTCTACTCTCTTCTCTCTTCACCACTCCAATTTTTCCCTTCCCCTTTTCATTGTCCCTATTCGCAGTTTCCCTTTTGCATTTTACCTCTCTTCTCTCTCCTCTTTGTCCTTCCCCTCCCTTTCTTCATTTTTCTTGAAAACTTTTTGTGCATCAACTCAGTCTTCATAAGAAATGTTTTTATTTTTTAATTGTAATTATATTCTTCGTGAATGAGCCATTTACTGGGACCTTTTCAGTTGCAGTTGCCCACTTCTTTAAATTTATGTGCATACTTCTTTTTTCGCCTCCCTTTCTGTTATTCTTTTCGAGCAGGTCACACAACTCACAACAGCCAGACTGGTCGCGTACGTTTCGGAAGGTGGAGTCTGCCAACGAAATTGCATTTAATGGCAATGCTCTACGCCCACGAGGAGATCTTTTGGTGTAAAAGACGAGAAGGTGAGGTGCGAAAAAACAAAAGAATGTATAGGTATAAGTCGCGCCTTGAAAGTGATTCCCTTTTTTTCCCCTTCCCCTCTCTCCTTTTCCTTCCCTCCTTCAATATTTCAGCTCTTCTTTCTTCTTTCCATTTTCTCCGTTTCCAGTTCCCATTCCCCTTCTCCATCTATTCCATTTGTTCAATCTGCTCTCCTTTTTCCCTTTCTCTTTTCCATTCCCCTTTTTTATTTTCTCTCTCTGATTTTTCATTTCCCTTTACTGCTTCAATTTTTTCCGTTCTACTTTCTTCTTTCCCTTTTGCCTGCTTCATGTTTAGTGTTTACGTTTGTATTTTCCATCTATTTTATTCTTCTCTGCTCTCTCCTTTCCCT
>CAKNYM010050962.1:154920-180374 GCA_932195095.1 Andricus curvator
CCTTTTTTCTTTTCGATTTTCCATGTCCTCTGTCTTCTTTCTTCTTTCTCTTCTTATGTTCAATTTCTTATGTCCCCTTTCCATTTTCCCCGTTTCCTGATCTATTTCTCTTCCCTCTCCCTCACACTCTTTCCCGTTTTCTTTTTCCATTTTCTATCTATTTCATCTATTATATCTACTTTTCCCTTTTCCATTTTATATTTTCCCTGTTCCCCTTCCATATTTACCCATTTCCATTTTACCCCTCCTCTCACCTCTCTCTTCTCTTTCCTTTCCCCTTCCCAAATTCAATTGTTCCCTCTTCATTTTCCCTGTTACCGGTTCCTTCAACCAATCTTTCTCTCTCACCTTCACTGTCTTCTTTCTCCTTCCTTGAGTGTTACCATTTCCATTTTTCCTTTTCTATTTTTCCGTTCGAATCTTCCCTTTCTCCTCATCCTTTCCTACTTCAGTTTTTCCCATTTTCCTTTCCATTTTTTCTGTTTCTTGTTCCTCTTTTCATTTTCCATCTTTTATTATCTACTGTCCTTCTTCCCTTTTCCATTTTCCATTTTCTCTGATCACCGTTTCCCTTTTCCGTTTTCCCTCTGCAATATTCCTTTTCTCCTTCCCCTTCCTTTCTTTAATTTTCGACATTTCCCTTCCATTCAAGCCTATTTCTTGTCTTAAAATAAGACCGTAAGTCCATTTTTCGCTTAAAACAAGACATCTTCCTATTCAAAGAAGACCGATTTTCCAACTCAAAACAAAAATTAGTTAGAATGTGGGCAAAAATGGCACCACGCCCTAAAACTTTTTCCAAACTTTACTTCAAGTGGAACCGGTATAAATGAACATTGTAGTACAATCTTATTTCCCTTCCCTCCTTTACTGGAGTGGGTATCTAATGTATAATATATGTCAGTATATTCTTAGTCAGTCGAAGAAAGCCTTATCGATCTACTTGGACAGGTCCGCCATTAAGGGGATATTGAATGCTTTTCTGAGATCTACAGATGCTTCTGTGGAAATGTTCTCTTTGTCTAAAAGACCCAATTAATATTTATAGAAACGAACAAAACTTTCGTATGCATTTGTGCATTTTTTATTGAGAAATTTTAAACATAGAACCATCTATACTAAATAGTTTTCTAGTAGCAGCTCAGGTGTTTAAAAATGTAATCCATTGTGAAATAGTTAAAATCTGAACTCTTAGGGTCATTTAGATGACAATCAACAATTGTTATTGTCATTAACAATCTTTTCAAAATATTTCTATCATATTTTGCATCTTATATTATTTAGTTATGACTCCTTGCTTGCTATCAATCGACAACAATAGCTAATGATCATTCAAACAAACTCCCATCATCAATCACAATACATTATTTTAAAGAAACTATTTCAATTGACTATCCTGATTATGTTTACTATAATTATAAATTACACTTGTGTCGTTTCTCCAGAAATAAATTTGTAGAACGTAACATGGAACGAATATTCAACATGAAATTAGGACATCCTCTCGGATGAAGATCTTATTTATCTATCTGCAAAAAGTTGCATTGTATTAACTTTTAAGACAAATAAACCAAGAAGGTTACAGAGATTACGACCCTATTAGCTAATTTCATTCCACCATTCGGCAGCACCTGCAGTCCAGGTTTCTAATTTAGATAAGCATTTATTGTTAGCATACAGAAATCTTTCCTACATATGTTACGTAAGTTCAACAGTGGGTGATTTTAAGGTATGAACTTTCTATTATACAGTTGCTGTTGCACGACTTACAATTTATAATTTATAACAGCGAAACTTACATTAATGGGAAAGAAAACAACGCATATGAGAGGTTCGTAATTCGCATATGCATAAATCAAGTCTCGGGAGCGGTGCGGTGAGTTGGTGACCTCGGAGAAAGTAGAGGGAGTGACCGAGTGACAGATCATCTCTATAACAATCCGCATATTTCAAGTTCCCATTCCAAATTTTTTCTTTTGCTTTCTTACTTTCTTTGATAAGACTTCACCTAATCATTTGTATCTGGTGAGATCAATTGGAGATGGTCAGTACTTTACATAAAAACAAATTGTTTTCCCAAACTGTATAACCATCGCATATGGATGAACAGTGGATGTTGGGGCAAATCTCTTTTTCTTAAATCATCTCTAATGATCTTGCGAAACCCAAATCTTATACAAAAAATTCAATTAAGTTTGTAGGAATCATAGCTAAAGAAACTATCCCATATGAATATGTTCTTGTATCCCTCGAATCCTTGATGTTGCGTATCTCTTCACAAATGTTCCATTAGAAATGGTTTTAAAAGGTATAGATAATAGATGGGATATAATTAAATATAACACGGAATTCCCAATTGATGATTTACAAATCTCTAACACTCTAGCTGATATTGTTGTGCAAGATCTAGAACAATTAGTTTTAGGGAAATTAAATTTTACAGTAGATTCTGATTAACATCTACGGCATAGAACATTGTTACTGATATGGAGGTGACACGGTTTTCATTATTCCACTGGACAAAATGCAGGATATCATTCAAAATTTTAATGCATACAGGTTTAAGTTCATTGTTCACAAACGAATTTGACTATACTAACTCAATGAGCTTCTTGAATGTAAAGATTGTTAGAGACAATGATAACAATATTAAAACTAATTGGTTCCGTAAGAACATCTACTCTGGTAGACTCGGCAATAGCGCTTTCTGATAAAACTTTCTATAATGTAAATTTAGATGTGATCAGGGGACTATTACAATAATTATCATAAATATTTGGCTGAAAAGCATATTAAAAAGATACTAATCGAAAAGAAAAAACAGAATAACATCCAAACAATTCAGGATAGCTACAACGAACAAAGAATGATCAAAGAAAAAACAAGTATAGTCAATTAATTTCCATGGGGTTTATTTGGAATTATAAAATCCAGCATCATCATAAAGGTTATAATAAATAATATACAATAAACTTTTTTTATCTACTCAAAAAATATATAATGGAACAAGCAATGATGATTGTGATTATGGAAACAAACACATTCGGACACAAATCGTAACATCAAATGAAAGTAAGCCAATCATTTTGATCTTTTTAGAAAAAATTTTGAATTTCACTAATGTTCATAAACAACGGATTTGGGTTACATTTAAGTATATAAACCTTTCATAAAATAATATTGCATGGTGAGGATAGTGGTCTACTATCGAAACGTTACAAGTAATGATTGTATTCTAACAATAAATTATTGTTTAGAAGAGTCGTAAAGAAACTGACAAAAGTTGAAATTTTTTAGTTTCTGAAATTTGTATCATAACATATAGATTTTTCCGATTAAAATTGTAACTTTTTCTTTATTATTAAAAAAAAGTCACTGTTGGATCTTGCGAATCCAAAATTAATCATGACCGAAGTAATATTTGTAAAACAAGAAATTTTTCAGAAAACAAAGGCTTTTCAACAAAATACATGAATTTTCAACCAAAAAGATCAATTTTACACTAAAAATGGAATTGGTAAATCTTCTAGAAAAAAATAAGAAATTTTCACAAAATAGTTAAATTTTCAACCAAGTAGATGAATTTTCAAGTAAAATGATAAATCTTCAACCAAAAAAAAATGTGAATTTTCAACAAAAAATTTCGTCTTTCAAACAAATACTTAAATTTACAACAAAACAATATGGATTTTCAAAACCAAAGAGCTTAATTTTTAACTTAAATAATACATCTTTAACCAAAAAAAGTTAATAGAAAAAAAGATTTCAAATTTCAAACAATTAATACAAATTTCAACCACGAAGATTGATCTTTTTACGAAAAAGACGAATTTTCAACCAAAAATATAAATTCTTAACCTGGATAATCTTTCTTGGATGAAAGTTCAACTTTTTTGTTAAAAATGTATGCATTTTGTTGAAAATTCGTCTGTTTTTATAGAAAATTAATTTGTTCAATTAAAAGGTAATTATTCTTGGTTGAAGAGTCTATTATTTTAGTTGAAAACTCCTCTCTTTTGTTGAAAATTCAAATAATTTATTGAAAATTCGTTTTCTTGGTTCAAAATTAATTTTTTCAACGAAAAATGTAACTGTTTAGTTAAAAATTTAACAGTTTTGGTGAAAATTCATTCTTCTTGGTACAAAATTCGTTTTGTAGCGTTTAAAATTCCACTTTTTGTTTAAAAATTAATTTTTTTCAGCGAATATTCAACTATTCCATTCTTGGTTAAAAATTGAGGTTTCTAAGTTCAAAAATTTAACTATTTGGTTGAAAATTCAACTAATTTGTTAAAAATTAATTTTTTGATGAAAAATTAAATTTTTTGCTTGAAAATTAACTTTTTTGTTGATAATTTATATTTTCGGCATGAAAATTCGTCTATTTGCCTAGAAAATTTTAAAATTTTGTACAAAATTCAACTATTTCGTAAAAAATGCATTTTTTGAAATCAAAAAATAATTTTTTCAATGAAAATTTAACTATTTCATTTGTGGTAAAAATTGTTCTTTTTAAGTAAAAAAATTCAACTATTTGATTCAGAATTCAACTCATTTGTCGAAAATATATTTTCTTGGTTAAAAATTAATTTTTTTAACTTAAAATTTAACTGTCTGGTTGAAAATTTAATTTTTTTGGAAAATCATAATTTTCGGTTGAAATTTTTTTTTTTTCTTAAAAATTCAACAATGCGGTGCAAAATTCAACTATTTGTTCAAAAATGTGCGTATTTTGTTGAGAATTCGTTTTTTTTTCTAGAAAATGTATGTCTTTGGTTGAAAATTCATCTTTTTGTTTGAAAACACAATTAATTGTTTGGCAATTCAACATTTTTGTAGAAAATTCATCTTTTTGGCTTGGAAGTTTATTTTGGTAGAAACTTAGTCCTTTTTAGTTAAAATGAAACTGTTTGTTTGAAAATTAATTTTTTTTGGTTGTAGATTCAAGTATTTTGTTGAAATATTTTTTTTGATAAATTCATCTGTTTTTTATTTAAAATAAAAATATTTTCTTAGTTAAAATACTTCAAATATCAACTATTACATTTTTTGTTGAGAAATTATCTTTTCTGGTTGAAGATTCAACTAGTTTGTTGAAATTCGAACTACTTCGTTAATCTATAAGAAACAGCAAGACATCGTCTTACATTATTTTTGGATAATCCTAAATAAATTGACGAAAAAGAAATAGTCGGGTAAAAAAATCTGTATCTCTATTATGCTATTGGTCGATATTATCAGGAAGAAGAAATTTACCAAATTTTAAAACAATTCAATAAATACACCGAACTCTCGGTTTCATTTCAGTTTCGGGGGTTGCCTGCGAACAGCCTTGGCCAAAAGTCGAGGGGATCTAAACGTAAAGAGTCAGGGTCAGCTGAACCGTTTCCAATTGGAACGCATAATATTGCGCAATATACTCGACTGAGTACTCGCGCACTGCGGCCCTTCTGAGGCACATAAGAAGCTAGGGATTCAATTTTTTTTCAGGTCTTTTTCTTGCAAGTTAATGTTGAACTTCAGTTATGTTCGCTCTCTTATCAATATAGAAACTAAAAAACAATTGGATTGGATGAAATCTTATTTTTTTCTCTGTATTAAATGGGGAAGCAAAAGTGACCTTTATATGGAGAAATACCCATGTCGATTTTTATTCTTTTTTTGCTCGATTGGATACCAGTTGTCCGGACTCACTGTTCTTTCTTCGAGTCAAGCAGGACATACCGACATCTGGTAATCATCGAATCCGCAGATCGTGTCATCAGATTGTCGTAGAGGCGAGAAACACTATCAAAAGAAGGACATAGGTGGGTCAGATCGGTCAATCGATCGATGCTATCGGGATCCTATGGTGTCATTTTTAATTACCTGCCTTGCGTTTCTCCTTATGCCATACAACAAGAAAGGCAAAGTTCAAATTATCCTCTATTCACTACATAGTATAAGGAACAAGGATCTTTAAAAATCATTTCTGAAATCAATTTTTTCAATGTTAAACATATAAAAGCATCATCCTCCCTTTTTTTTTTTTTTTTTTTTTTTGAACCACTTGAATATATTTTTTACACAAACAGAATTATTTAGCAGATTAGGTCAAGTTTGTACTTACTCACTACGACTACCATCCAAATTTAATTTATCTTAAGATTGCAATGTGCATTATCAGACGAGTTTTATTTCTCAAAAAAAAAGACTTAGCCATTTAGCAAATTGAAAAAAAAGTTTTTTTTTTTTTTTATTTAATTATGAAATTTTGAACCAAGTATCCTCCTAATAATAGGGTACGTAGTTGAATTTTCAGGCAAGAAAGATTAATTCTCGAAAAAAAAATCAATATTTGATATTTTAACTAAGAAAGGGTTCTTACTTTATATCATAAATAGTTGAATTGAGCCAAAAAAGAAAAATTTCAACAAAATTGTTTAACTCTTAACCGAAACAGATTCATTTTCAGATAAACAGTTGCATTTTCAACCATAAAGATGAAATCTCGACAAAGGTGAATTTTCAACCAAATAATCAAATTTTCAGTTTAAAAAAATTAATGTTGAACTGAGAAAAAATAACTTTCATGAATGCAGTTCAATTTTCAACCAAAAAGATGAATATTAAATTAAAATTATAAATCTTCAACCAAGAAAAATAATTTTCTACTAAAAAAGACAAATTCATAAAATAAATGAATTTTTAAATACATAATTAAATTTTCACTAAAGAAGATTAATTTTCTAATAAGAAAAAGACCAATTTTGTAAAATACTATTCAATGTTTAACAAAAAAATATAAATTCTCAACAAGAGTTTATTTTCAACCAGACAGTTAAATTTTCAGTTAAAAAAATTAATTTTCAACAAAAAAAAAGAATTTTCAAGAAGGTAGTTCAATTTTTTACAAATAAAATTAATTCTTCACTAAAAAAGACGAATTTTCAAACAAAATAATTGTTAACCAAACATTTCAATTTTCAACTAAAGAGATGACTTTTCAATTAAAATGATGAATCTTCAACTAAGAAACTTAATTTTCTACAAAAATAAAAACGATTTTTCAACAAATCACATTATTTTTCATCGAAATATTTAATTTTTTAACTAAAAAAGATCAAATTTAAAATAAAAATGGAAAAGTTAAATTTTCATTCAAAAATTAATTTTTAATAAATAAAACGAATTTTCTACAAAGAAGTTGAATTCTGAACCTGAAGTAATAAAAACTATGAAAATATTTTCAACCATATAGTTAAATTTTCAGTTTAAAAAATGTAATTTAACCAAAAAGAAAGCATTTTCAACAAAGTAGTTCAATTTTCAACCAAAGAGAGGAATGTAGAACTAAAATTATGAATCTTCAACCAAGAAAATTAATTTTTCATTAAAAATAACGAATTTTCAACACAACACATACATTTTCAACCAAATGGTTAAATTTTTACCTAAAAAGACTAGTTTTCAACTAAAATGATGAATGTTTAACCAAGAAAATTAATCTTCTAATAAAAGGACTCATTTTCAACAAAATACATACATTTTTAACTAAATAGTTGAATTTTTAACAAATGACATTAATTTGCAACGAAATAGTGAATTTTTTAATTAAAAAAGATAAAATTTTAACCAAAAATGCAATAAGTAAATTTCGTTGAAAATTTTTTTTTTTAATAAACATAGCAGTTGAATTTTTTACCTAAAAATAAGAATTTTCAAGAAAACAGTTCATTATCAACCAACCAATTAAATTTTCAACTAAATAGTTAAATTTTCAGTTGAAAAAATTAATTTTTACCAAAAAAAATTTCCAACACAGTAGTTCAATTTTTAATCAAAAAGATTGATTTTCAACTAAAATTATTAATCTTCAACCAAGAAAATTATTTTTCTACCAAAAAAGACGATTTTTCAACAAATTACATAATTTTTCAATCAAATATTTAATTTTTCGACTCAAAAAGATAAAATTTGAAAGAAAAATGGAAAGGTTAAATTTTAATTTCGAAAAATTAATTTTTAATCATCGAAACAAATTTTCTACCAAAAAGATGAATTTTTAACCTGAAAATATAATCATGAAAATATTTTCAATCAAACAGTCAAAATTTCAACCATATAGTTAAATTTTCAGTTAAAAAAATTTAATTTTTACTAAAAAAAAAGAATTTTCAACTATCAATTTTCAAGCAAAGAAAGGAATGTAGAACTAAACTTACGTATCTTCAACCAAGAAAATTAATTTTTCACTGAAAATAAAGAATTTTCAACAAAATCAACTTTTAACCAAATAGTCAAATTTTCACAAGAAAATTATTTTTTGTACTAAAATAATGAATCTTTAACCAAGAAAATTAATCTTCTACTAAAAAAAAAAAAAATTTACAACAAAATAGCGAATTTTTAGATTGAAAAAATAAAATTTCAACCAAAAATTTAATAGTTAAATTTTATTGAAAAAATAATTTTCAATACTCAGAACAGTTGAATTATTAACCCAAAAATATGAATTTTCCAGAAAAGAGTTCATGATCAACCAACCAGTTAAATTTTCAACTAAATACTTAAATTTTCAGTTGAAAAAATTAATTTTGACCCAAACAAATTTTTTAACAAAGTAGTTCAATTTTCAACCAAAGAGAATAATTTTCAACTATAATTATGAATTTTCTTAAAGTTAATTTTATGCTGAAAAAGAAGAATTCTCAACAAGATACACCTCAATTCTTGCCCCAAAAAAATACAAAATAGCACATTTTTAAACTAAAAATGGTCAAATATTAACCAAAAATGGATTAGTTGAATTTTCATTCAAAGAAAATTCCGATACACAAAACGACTGTACTACAAAACTGTAGAATTTTTAACCCAAAAGAAAATTTGAATAAAAGAGTTTATTTTCCACCAAACAATTTTCAACAAAATAGTTAAATTTCCTTTTCAGAAAATCAACTTATAAACAAAAAAACGAGTTTTCAACAAACCAGTTCAAGTTTTAAAAAAAAGTTACACTATTCAACCAAAGAAATGAATTTTTAACTAAAATCATTAATCTTTAACTGCAGCAATTAACTTTTAACAGAGCAGTTCAACTTTGAACCAAATTCTTGAATTTTCGGGATGAATATACGAATTTTTTACAAAAATTTTTAATCCTAAAATGTGAATTTTCAAACCAAAAAGACGAATTTTCAACAATGCATTTTCAACCAAAAAGGATGACTTTTCAATAAAATCGTCTCATGCATATTTCAAATTATAGTATATTTAATCAATCTTTCAATGAGTTATAGGAATTTATTTTGTGACAAGCATATGCCAAAGCAGGTCTAATAATCGTTTTACAAATCGCTAATTTTTTTTCAACAAAAAGAGCAGATCTTTTATGAAACAGTCATCATGATACTTGAAGGATATTTCTATGCATACCTTTATCAACTATTTTTATCATAAAAACAAATCAGCATGACTCTAAAAAACATAAAAAGTTACCCCATTAAAAGTTCTAATAAATGGTGCATTAATGCATTATCTTGCAACACCTTCATGCATGGACGCCTTCAATTATATTTGAACCTTTGATTTAGCCCACATACACAGTTCGCTAATTGACGCTGCAGGCTGTGTAAAAAGGAGGGGAGAAACGCTGTGAAAACAATAGCCGTAGATTACAGAACTATCGGCACGATTACCGTGCAAACTAGGAAATTATATACATTAAATTACCTACCGCCAATATATTCGAATAATTATTTTGTGATATCTACTCTAATCATATCTGAAGAGAATACAAGGCTCTTAACTGTAATGGTTTCTTGGTTTTTAATTAAAAATTGATAACATCTTAACTTTCAAAATGTTAACCATCACAAAGCTTAACAGTGTAGTGTACTATTAATAATACGATGTCTGTTCGGAAAGTATCCGACCTTGTGGTATACCGCTTCATAGTACTTCCATTTGGAAGCTAGAACCTTCTTTCAGTGATCCTTCCACTTACTTACTTCATCGCATTCTGTCTTATTTCCTCTATGTTTCAAAATCGTTTTTCTTTTAGAGGATACTTCAATTTGGGAAACAGCCAGAAATCATAGGGAACCAGGTCAGGAACCAGGATTTCCATTCATTAGCACTCGCAATTTGAGTCAAATTTGCCTGACATGTTCACCATACCTATCATTGGTTGAAGTGCACTGTGTTGATTTGTTCGCGAAAATCCATTCCTGAACCACTGAGCGTTCCTGTAGCATGAGCAATGATAATTCGGCTGCTTATTCGATGCTAAAGGTGGTATGGGCAGAATTTGGAAGTTTGAAACAGAAAGAGTTGCAGCAGTCTATATTTGAAAATTTGAGAAAAAACGTTTCTGCGGTTAGGAAATCTTTTTGTTGAATAAAGCACCTGGATACCGATGCGTCTCGCGGAATGCACGTATCGCGCATTAAAGCGAGAATCGAGATCACAACCAGGTGCACAAAAGTCTTCCCTCCCGACCTTTCTAAAGAAATCGTCACGCACTCGCGTTGTATAAGGACATCCTGGTCGTTCTTGAACGATAGTACTCTAGGAAATGCAGAGATATTCGATGCAAATGAGCGTGTTTCGACAGTGGGTGGAAAGAGAGATAAAACGAGAGAGAAGGAAAGAGGCAAGAAAAGCGCAGACAGTGTTCCAGAAATGGATTTTTGCGGAAGGTTTCAAAACGTGGAACTTTGATGACAAATGAGGATGTAAAACTTTAAGTAAAACTATTACCTATAATAAATAAATATTCATTAGTGGTTACTACCAGTACATGCGTTAATTTGTTAATGTTTAAGGATTGAGTTTTGATACAGATTTGAATTCTCTTCAAGCGACTGTTCACAAAAGATTGTTGAAGCTTATCTATTCTTTGACGATGCTAGATGTGTAGGATCTTCTTATAGATCTTCTATCTTCTTCAAGTCTTTTGCAGAAAGCTTTGTCGTTGTTTATAAGGTTGTTCGTCAAAAAAGTTTTCACCAAAGACTTGAAGAATATAACGATTCCTACACATCTAGCATCGTCAAGGAATGGAAAAATCTTGCTTTTGACTCTGAAAACCCTTTAACAGTTTTTTTTTAATAATAACTTGAAGAGGATGATACAGATAGGTTTTGAAACTCGCCGTTAAACAGCAACAAATAAACTGGTAGGAGACACTAATGGATATTTGTTAATTTGAACAGTCTAACCAAAATCATTTTTTGGGATCATTTTCGTTCACATTATCTAATTTTCTTTAAATAAAAAACATAAACAACTACAAAGGTTTCTGCAAAAGCTTTGAAGAAGATTACAATTTCTGCACATCTAGCATTCTCCAAGAAGGGATTCTTAGTTTGCTTTTTAGTACATGAATGCTACTAATTGTACAATATTTATAAAGTATCGGTTTTTCTAGTTTCAACAATTTTCCATTGTGAAGAATAACTTTAAGAGGATCTGTGATGAAAAAATAAACTGGTAGAAGATACTAATGGATATTTGTTCATTCAACCAGTCTAACCAAAATCATTTTTTGGAATCATTTTTATTCAAATTAACTAATTTTCTTAAAAAAAACATCATAAACTACAAAGGTTTCTACAAAAGCTTTGATGCAGATTGCGATTTCTACACATATAGCATTCTTCAAGAATGGGTTTTCCGTTTTCTTTCTAGTACATGAATACTGATTGTACAACCATATTTATAAAATATTAGTTATTCTAGAGTCAACAATATTCCATTGTGAAGAATTACTTAAAGAGGATCTGTGATGGAAAAATAAACTGGTCCAAGACACTAATGGATATTTGTTCATTTAACCAGTCTAACCAAAATCATTTTTTGGAATCATTTTCGTTCAAATTATCTAATGTTCTTTAAACAAATAACATCATAAACAAGAAAGGTTTATACAAAAGCGTTGAAGAAGATTAAGATTTCTACACACCTAGTATTCTCCAAGAATGGGATCTTCGTTTTATTTCTAGTACATGAATGCTACTAATTGTACAACGATATTTATAAAATAATGGTTTTTCTAGTTTCAACAATCTTCCATTGTGAAGAATAACTTGAGGAGAATCTGTGATGGAAAAATAAGCTGGTCGAAGACACTAATGGATATTTGTTCATTCAACCAGTCTAACCAAAATCATTTTTTGGAATCATTTTTGTTCAAATTATCTCATTTTCTATAAACAAGCAACATCATAAACAACAAAGGTTTCTACAAAAGCTTTAAAGAAGAATACGATTTCTACACATCTAGCATTTTCCCAGAACGGGTTTTCCGTTTTCTTTCTAATACATGAATGCTACTAATTGTACAACGATGTTTATAAAATATTGGCTTTTCTAGTTCCAACAATCTTCCATTGTGAAGAATAACTTAAAGAGGATCCGTGATTGTAAAATAAACTGGTAGAAGACACTAATGGATATTTCTTCATTTAACCAGTCTTACCAAAATCATTTTTTGGAATCATTTTTCTTCAAATTATCTCATTTTCTTTAAACAAACAACATCATAAACTACAAAGGTTTCTACAAAAGCTTTGAAGAAGATTACGATTTCTACACATCTAGCATTCTCCAAGAATGGGTTCTTCGTTTTCTTTCTAGTACATGAATGCTACTAATTGTGCAACGATATTTATAAAATATTGGCTTTTCTAGTTTCAACAATCTTCCATTGTGAAGAATAACTTAAAGAGGATATGTGATGGAAATGCGTCGATATAAAACATCAACAAATAAATGCATATACAGGGAGAAGCCACTAATGGATATTCGATTATTTAACCAATCTGAGCAAAATAATTCATTGAAATTATCTTCCATAAGATTATTTAATTGGTTTCAAACAAACAAAATTATGAACAACTGCAAAGGTGTCTACAAAAGGTTTGAAGAAGATTACGATTTCTACATATCCAGGATCGTCAAATAATTTCTTCGTTTTCTTCCTAATACGTAGGTCACTCTGAAAGTGTCGTGCATCCTTTGACTATCATTTAAAGACTTGCTCTAAAGGACACTATTAGAAATCGTCTGCTTTGCCATTTCTAGAATCTCATTCCAGAAACTTTCAGAGTGATCCATGTAAATGAATACTACCAGTTGTACTATGATATTGGTCAAATATCGGTTTTTCTAGCTTCATCAATCTTTTGTGAACAATAACTTCAAGTGAATACAGATTTGTATCGAAACGTGGCATTAAACATCAACAAATAATTGCATATACAGTTAGAAGCCACTAATAGATATGTACTCATCTAACCAGTCAAGCACAAGTAATTTTTTGAAATTATTTGCCCCAGAATACCTGCTCATTAGGATAAGAATGTAAAAATAATCAGTTTGATGAACTGATCTTGACTAAAATAGGAGAAAGTAAGATACGTTCATAACAGACATATCGCAGCAGGAAGAGATCCGATAAATATCACATCATATTATGGAAGATCGGTGAGTCTTTCCACGCAGGGAATTATTTTACGTTGTCTTAGTCATTATAGGTTCATAGCTTCTCCCAAAGAAATCTGCCATATAGATTGGTAGATGTGCACTGTGCAGTCACGTGTCTCAACGTAGGTTCATGTTACAGTCGACGCAAACAATCCTGGCAAAAAAAAAAATTATATGTACACCATGAGACGTCGCAATGCATTTGCGTTACGGCACATCAATGTCGGCATATCAAAAGGATACTTTCGACTATGAAAAAGGCGGTAGTAGGTTTTCATTAACTTCTACTTGTAGCGTTGGAGGAAGCCTTATTTCAGCAAATGAAATAGTATACGAGCTGGAATTTCCTATCAGAGAAATCTAGATCTTAAGTGTTAGTTTTGAAGGTTTTTTTTTAAAGAGATAACAGTACTTTTATTAATCATTTTACTGTGAACAAACAATTTACATCATTTTTCCGCAAGTTTCCGTCTAACATCTCGGAAGTTTCTGTTAAACATAAAAATATTTGTACGCCTGATATCTCACAAAAATAACAGATGCTACGCGTTAATATCCGCATGCTTCGCAATACTATCTTGTAGTTAAATGATGAATCTTGAAAAGAAATTTAACAAAGTAGTTCAACTTTCGAAATTTCAAACAAGTAGTTGAATGTGTAACCAAAAATGATGAAACGCTTGAATGGTATTAAGGCATCGTATATAACATCACCTGAGCATTGACTTTTGCTTAAGCATTTATTATTACATGCCGTTGTGGACCAACTTCTACATGTCGTTGTAAATAAAGCTGGAATGTTTTGAAATATGTACGACTGTATTCGTTTCTGATTTCTCTAATGCACTGTGCAAGGGTGATTTCATGATTCTCTACACTTTTTACTTGGTCGATTTCTACAATGTCTGCTTTAAGGTTTGCTTCTTTGCATGCTGCATTGTGTGCTTGTGCGTCTATTATTGGTCTGTCCGTTGAGAACGTGGTTTTAGCAACAAGATCATTGCGAATAAAAACAAGTGGCACAAGACGATCTGGACCCAATTGGTAAAATTGATCAGGGGGTAGAACAACCCACCGATTTTTATTTGTGTCAAATACGGCAAATATATTTTCTTGACGAAACAAAGTGCATAGCGCTCGCACATAATCCCCTTTCATCTTTCCAACGATGACATTGTCCCTTGCTAAAAGACCCCCCACATGATCTATATCATACATCATGCGGAGCTTACCTAGTTTTTGAAATCTGGTGTTTTTTTGAAATTTTGTAGGTAAAAACACTTCAATAGGAGACAAGACACCGTTGTATCCAGGAAATAATTCCTCTAAAGTCATCTTTACTGGCTTTATGGAACTTATAAATTCTGTAAGAAGCAACAGAAATACGTAAAAATTATTATTTATGATAGATATATAATATGTGTATTATAAGAACGATTAAATAGGAGAAAAAAAAAGACAGAAAAAAGGCAAAGAAAACAATTTCTTTTTTGGTTTGAGGCAATTATTAAATTAAAATATGAAATAATCTTCAAATTCATTCATTAAATCTGACTAGCAATTACTAACACCCACTTTGACAGTTTATTAATGTACGTCAGTTTGACATCTTATATCATTCTTTTTCCGCTTAAAGTTGTTAAATTAAACTCCATTATTAAAAAAAAATTAGTTATTAATTAATTAATTAAATTATTCCACTTGCGCTTGAATGGAAATTCATTAGTTTGAATGACATCACAAAATTCTCATCATATGTATAAAATTGTGTACGTTTCAATTTTCAATCTTAAAACTTGAACTATTCCAAAATAAACAATATTTAGAATTGCATCATTTTTTACTATAGACAATAAATATTGGTCTTTAGTTGCAAATATTCAAAATTTGAGAATTTCAAATTCAAAATAGTTTAAATTGAAGAATTTTATTATAAATCTTCCAAATTGAACTATTACAAAAAGAAAGTTCAAAATTACATACCATTAAAATATAAATCTTGAAAATTGAATAATTTGCAATTCTACATTTTCAAAATCAAGAATTTACAATCGTAACTCTTCGAAATTGTAGAGCTTCAAATCTTAAATCATTAAAATTAAACAGTTTTCAATTTTCTAAATTCACAAATTAAAATTATGCAAGCTTTAAGACTAAATTCTGTAATTTTGATGATTTACATTCGAAATTTTTTCAATTTGGAAGATTTTTAATTGAGAACTTGACTTTTTATTTTCAAAATCATACAAATTTGGGAATTTTTATTAATGCATCTTGGGAATTAAAATTTTTTAATTTCCACAATGTGCAATTAAAAATGTGGCCAGTTTTAAGTTTTACAATTTGAAATTCTGTAATTTTGACGATTTTCTTTTAAAATTTCTTCAGTTTGGTTTTTTTAGAATTAAAAACTTGACTTTTGATTGCCAAAATATTCCAAATTTAATAATTTTTATTTCAAAATCTATTAAATTTGAAAGTTTTCCATTTTAACTCTTTGAAGCTGAAAATTTAAAATTGTGAATCTTCTGAATTGACGGGCTTTTAATTTCGAAAATTTATAATTAAAAATGATGCAAGTTATGAGATTCAAAGTAAGAAATTCTATAATTTTAATGATTTCAATCGAAAATTTCTTTAATATAAATTTGGAAGATTTTTAATTAAGAACTTGACTTTTCATTTTCAAAATCATACGAATTTAAGAATTTTTATTAATGCGTCTTTAGAATAAAAAATTTTTCAATTTTTAACAATGTGCCATTAAAAATGTGGCCTGTTTTAAGTTTAAGAATTTGAAATTCTGTAATTTTGATGATTTTCTTTTAAAATTTCTTCAATTTTGTAGAATTGGAATTAAAAACTTGACTTTTTATTGCCAAAAGATTCAAAATTTAAGAATTTTTATTTGAAAATGTATTAAGTTTGAGAGTTTTCAATTTTAACTCCTAAAAGTTGAAAATTTCAAATTCTGAATCTTCAGAATTAAAGAGTTTTTAATTTCGGAAATTTATAATTGAAAATGATGCAAGTTATGAAATTCAAAATAAGAAATTCTATAATTTTAATGATTTAAATTAAAAATTTCTACAATATGGAAGATTTTGAACTGAAAACTTGACTTTTCATCTTCAAAATAATAAAAATTTCGAAATTTTTATTTATACATCTTTAGAATGAAAATGTTTTTAATTTTGACAACGTGCGATTAAAAATATTGCAATTTTTTAGATTTTCCATAAACATTCTGTAATTTTGATTATTTACTTAAGAAAAATTTCCTCAATTTGGAAGAATTAGTAATGTTCAATTGTAATTTTTCAAAATTATAAAATTTTAAATTGTAAATCTGTAAAATTAAAGAATTGTTAATTTTGAAAATTTTGAAAAATTAAAAATAAAAATTATGTATGCTTTAGGATTAATAGTTGAATTTTAAATTGAAATAATTGAAGAAAAAAATCGGCTAGATTATTATATATATTATATTATTATTATTAATAATTAAAATTCTGTCATTTTGGCGATTTACATTCAAAAAATTTTCAATTTGGAGGATTTAGAATGTAGAAGTGTATATTGTTTAAGGTTTCGGATTAAAATTCAGAAGTATTTTGTAGGATATTAACAGAATTTAAAAGAAAATTAGCAAAAATTTGAATGAACATAAAACATATTGAGTAGGTTAAAAACTTAAAAAATGAATAGAAAATAATTTAAAATTTGAGGATTCAAAAAAAAAAATCAAAGCTTTTCAAGAATTTTAAAAGGCTTCAAGAAAATACAAAAATTTTCTTAAGATTTCTGGGAACTTTTTTAACGATTTTTTTTCAATTAATTTTTAACGAAAATTTCGGAAAGTTGAAGATTTAAAAAATTGTCGAAAAAAGTCTAAAAGATTTTAATCAATTTTTTTCAGTTTGCGAGATTTCGAATTTTCTTGCTAGATAAGGAAAAGATTTCACTACCGAAAGGTCGAATTTCAGGCGATGAATGGAGACTGGGTGTCTGGAATGCTAGAGGAGTGAACGACCTTAAAGTAAGAGAACTACGAGAAACTATGCATGCAAGGAAACTAGATATTTTATGTGTACCTGAGACGAAGAAAAAGGGTTGCGAAAGTAGAAACATAGAAAATGGGGTGTTGAAAGGCGGTTTTGAAATATGGTCAGGAGTAGGTAGTGAATCAAATCGTAGTCAAGGGATCGGTTTAATTATGAATAAAAAAGCAAGACAGCATCTCAAAGATCATGATTTTGTATCTCCCAGATTGTTGTGGGCTAGAATGAAGGTAGGAATCAGAAGGTTATTTATCATAGCGTGCTACGCCCCAGTTGACAGTGAGCCGCGAGAAGTCAAAGACGCTTTCTGGGACACTTTAAATGACACAATAAGTACTTGCGATCCAGGTGAAAGAATAATTCTGCTAGGAGATATGAACGGATGGGTCGGCGTTCAACGTCAGGATACAGATACAGAAAGGGTACTAGGTAAATTTGGGGATCCAAGAAAAAATTATAACGGGGAAAAATTAGTTAGCTTATGCCTAGAAAAGGGCCTATTTATTACCAATACTTGGTTTCGACATAAAATGATCCACACGTACACTTGGTGTAAAGGAAATAACCGCAGTGTAATTGACTTCGTTATTGCGGATGAAAGACTGAGAGAGCTAGTCAAAGATACAAGAGTCATGAGGGGTTCCGAATGCAATACTGATCATTATCTTTTAATCTCTAAAATAAACTTAGGCCGGGGATGGAAAAGAAAGAGAACAGAAAAAACGAAACAAACTCGAATAAAGATTGAAAATTTACAGAAACCGGAAGTCCGAATAGAGTTTCAAAATAAATTAAGCGAACGCATAGATAGGGCAACTTGGGAAGCGCTTACGAGCAATAAAGATATAGAGGGCGCGTGAGCTTTATTACGGGATATCATTGTTAAAACTGCAATTAAAGTGTGTGGTACGGCAGTGGTAGGAAGAAAGTCTGGTGATGCATGGTGGAATGATGAAATTCAAGCAGCCCAGCGAGAAAAGAAAAAAGCGCACAAGAGAACATTAAACATGACAGGTCTTAGCGATGAGGAGAGAAATAGACTCAAAAATGATTACAAAGATAAAAAGAGGAAAATGAAACGACTAGTCAAGGAGAGTAAAGAAAAAATCAAAACAGAAGAAGAGAACAAAATACAAAACGGCTTTGGAGGAATAATGAAACTACTATATAAACAGTTGAAGGAAAGTAAAAGTACAGAGTTTGCTAGCATGAGAAACAGCAAAGGTGAAATGCTATATGATATAGACGAGATAGTAGACGCTTTAAAAGACTCTTTTAATGAACTATTAGGAGGTGAAGATATAGGACAACAAAACTGCGACATAGAACATAATGCATTAGAAAACCCAATTGAAAAAGTCTGTGTCACTGAGGTCCGAGACATAATTAAGAACTTGAAAAACGGTAAGGCTGCTGGCATAGACAGTATTAGTGCTGAAATGCTCAAATACGGTGGCGAGTACATACCTCACAGGTTGTGCGAATTAACAAATTTATGTATCGAGACGGGGAAAGTCCCAGTCGATTGGAAAAAAGCGATTATCGTACCAATATACAAAAGAAAGGGAGATAAAAACAACTGCAGTAATTACAGAGGTATCAGCCTACTAAGTACCGTAAGTAAAATATACTCAAAAATACTTATTCGTAGGGTAATGGAAATCACAGAAGAAAAAATATGGGAAGTCCAAAGTGGATTTATGCCAGGAAGATCATGTACAGATCAGATATTTAGCCTAAGACAGATCACAGAAAAAAGCTTGAGAGTAGGAAAGAAAGTTTTCTGTGCATTTATTGACCTAGAAAAAGCATTTGACACGGTAAATAGAAGTAAACTTTGGGAAGTTCTTAAAGAATACGGAGTAAATGGAGGGCTCCTGTAAGCAATAAAAACAATATATACTGTTAGTAAAGCGAGCGTAAGGGTAAACGGGAAACTGAGTGACTGGTTCGATATTACGCAAGGCGTGAAACAAGGATGCGTTATGTCCTCGTGGCTATTTATCATATTCATGGATAAGTGTCTAAGAACTGCACTCTTCGACGAAGAAGGTGTAGATCTCCAAACAGTTAAGGTACGTGGGTTAGCTTTCGCAGATGACAAGATTGTTATGGCAGAATCAGTCGAGGACTTGCAAAGAATGTTGAATAAACTCCATACAACCATGAAGGACATGGGACTCAAAATTAACGTAAATAAAACAAAAATCATGGTGTTTGAGGGAAAGAGTGAGAAAACAATGTGCAACATTGTCCTAAATGATGAGAGATTAGAACAAGTTGACAAGTACGTATATCTAGGTAGTCTATTCACTAGCGACGGAAAAATAGATGGGGAGTTAGATAGGCGCATAAATAAGGGTAAGCAGGTTATCGGTAGAGCAGGGTCCATCCTAACAAATAAAAACATATCAAAAAAAGCTAAAATGGCCATACACAATTCTATATTCGTACCGACTGTACTATACGGTAGCGAAACATGGACATGTCAAGAAAAGGACAGGAGTAAAATTAACGCGATCGGCATGAGACCTCTGCCCATAATATGCGGGAAAACACTGATGGATAAAGTCCGAAACGAGACAATCCTCAAAGAATGTGGTGCAAAAGAGACAATAGTTGACACATGGGAAAGAAATCAGTTAAGATGGTTCGGACATCTTGAAAGAATGAAAGATGAACGACTGACAAAACAAGTGTATAAAGGTAAAGTAAATGGCAGAATGCCCAGAGGTAGACCGCCGAAAGAATGGTTACAATCTGTAAATGAGACATTAATCCGTAGAGACGTAAGAAGCCATAGAAACACAAGAGCTTGCATGAAAAAATGCATGGACGTGAAGGTAGCTAGAGTAGTATGCCAGGACAGAAAAGTGTGGCGACAAATAGTTTGTAAACAGAGTGACAGTAGAATGAATGACGCCTGAAACAAAGATCTTGGATACTAATGGGCCCAAGTGGAGAACCATACATAACAATTTTGTGAGGCTCTTCACTTGGGGTGATCGCTAGAGAGATTGATCAGCAACCTGGGTCGGAGCAGTGTTGCGGAGTAAACGTGTCATTTAAATAAATAACACGAGAATTCCAGATCAATCTAAAATATATATACCTAACACTTATATACCTATCCACCTCATACCTATATTCCTGACTACCTTATACCTATATATCCATATGCACACTACTATTCTCCAACCGAGCAAGTCACGCCTACCCCGAAAGGGAAATGGCTTAATGGTATAATGGGATGAAGGATTTTTTTGGGGGCTAATTAATATTTTCACAATTTAACTTTGTCGACACATTTTTAAACAAACCCTGTTCTAAATCAGAATCATAATCCTTGACGAAAATTGTCCGTTTGAGGTCAAAATTGTAATTTTTTCAAAATTTTCTCTTTTAAGTTAGAATTATCATTTTTTTTAATTCCCTGGACCACCTCAAAATTATCATTCTTTTTAAAAATCCTTAAATATGAAAGACAAAAAATTTTTATATTCTAGATACTATATAGATTTTTAGTTGACAAAAAAAAAAAGATTTTCCATATCATGTGGTTTGAATTCTATTCGTTGTTACTTTTTATATTTATTAATTATATTCAGTGAATAGATTCGAAATCATCCTAAAAAGCTGGACTATCAACAAACTTTTTTTTTTAGTCATCAGAACGATTCTTTACTATCTGTAAAGTTTTTGTGAAAAATATTCTGTTCAGGAAGTATTAAAGTTATTCTTAATTATTAATTTTGTGAATTAAAATCAAATTAATTGAATTAAATAAATTGAAATTTAAGAACTTTAAATTAGATTAAAATCAAATTCAAAACCCCATTTAACGTCCAATAATCAAGTTAATGTATAGAATTCCTGAAAACAAAACAAGAATTCAACAATCAAATTTGGACAAACACCACAAAATGCTCCTATTGCAATTCCTAAAAACAAAAAAATTTGTTTCTTTAGACAAAAATAGAAAAGAGGAAAGAAAAATGAGAAGGCTACCAACCACAACACCTTCCTTCTCTTTTTTATTTCTTTCGTCTTTTTTATTTTTATTATTATCAAATCACAATATGAAAGCATGCAAAATATTTGCCAACGTTTCGGTGCTCACACACAACCCTTATCAAGGCAAGAAAAATTAGAGCAGGTGGGAATAGCGACGAAATAACGACGCTATCACCTCGATACCTGACAAACAAGAAATGAGAGAAATTCAAGACCCATGAAAACGTATTGCTAAATGTAATTAATCATACTAGAATAACTTTTGTTTAATTTATCCAAATCAGTTTTTAAATTAATAGACAGCTTATTTTGTTTTTTAATATAAAGCATTTCCATGAATTCTCTCTTTCTCTCATTACTTTCACTGTATAAAATTTCAACATTATCCCAGTCAAACTCATGGTCAAAGGTTAAATTATGGTGTGATATCAACCAAAAATTAAGAGGCAGTACCCTTCAGAAAGGTTTTTTGATTGAATGTCGAAGAAATGATGTTTTACCTAAAAAAATATTTTTCTTGGATAACAAATTTCGAGATTTTGCTTTTCACAGTAATTTTTGCAATAGACAATTTGAACATAATTTAAAGAATTTCAAACTCTCAATGCTGAATTTACTGATCAATGATCTTTCAAATCATGTTAATTTTTTAAAAGTAAAAATTTCCAGAATCAAAAGTGAATTAGAAGTATGTTTGCCACAAGATAAAATCATTGATCTTTTGAAACATCAGATTTTCCTTAATCGAAGATTTTTAAACGATGATAAAAAACATGAGAACAAACTTTCTATTTTGATTGATCAACAAACTAATATTCAAGAGCAAAATTTAAATTTACACAAGATTTTTGAAAAAGAAGATAAGGATCCTTGGTTTGTAAATTTGGCAAATATTCAAATTCCTGATTCAGTTACAGATATTCTCAGATTAGGTAAAGGATTTAGTAACCATGTGATTAAAAGTAAATCGAAACAAATGATGGAAATAATCAAAGATGTTGAATCAAGTATACACAAAATTCCAATATTAGATCAACAGGATTTCCGAAACAAGGTTTTACACTTGTCGAAGAGCTTTGTTGATAAAAATTGTTTGCACATTAGTAGTAATGATCGTCAAATTTCTGAAGGTTTCAAGATAACGAAAGGTTTCCTTAAAAACAACCCTGGTATAATTTGCATGAATGCTGATAAGGGCAATATTACAGTTTGTATGAAGAAATCGGATTATATTAGGGATATGGAGGATTTACTTTCCAATCGTGATAACTTTGAATTACTGAATGAAAATCCTTTGAAACAATTAAGAATAGACATTTTCAAGATTCTAGACAATTGGAGAAAGAAAGGACTTTTGGGAAAGGATATAAGATGACTGATATAAATACCGAAGACACAGTTCTTGCAAGATGTTATGGTTTGAGAAAGATTCATAAAGATGGCTATCCTTTGAGATTGATTATTTCAACCATTAACACTCCCACGAAATTTTTAGAACAAAACTTTCATTTGATACTTAAATAATCAATTACAACTTCCAAATACAATATTAAAAATAGCTGGGAATTTCAAAAAATTATTATTCGAAAAACTGTTCCTGATGACCATGTAATGATATCTTTGGATGTGGTTGCAATGTTTCCAAGTATACCCCTTGAATTGGTTAAACAGGCAATTTTAAATAGATGGGATAATATAAAAACACGTTTGTTTAAAAATATGTCGACAAAGTCAAATTTTGAAAATATTAATTACCACAAAAAAAGAAACCTTCATCTCATCGGTAGTGACATCTTTCCTTTATCTAGCAAGAAAATTCGAAATCTCTCAAACTGAAAAAAATTGATTAAAATCTTTTAGACTTTTTTCGACAATTTTTAAAATTGTTAATTTCTCGAAATTTTCGTTACAAATTAATTGAAAAAAATCGTTGAAAACGTTCCCAGAAATCTTGAGAAAATTTTTGTATTTTCTTGAAGCCTTTTAAAATTCGTGAAAAACTTTGATTTTTTTTCAAGTCCTCAAATTTTAAATTATTTTCTATTCATTTCTAAAATTTTTAACCTACTAAATATCTTTTATGTTCATTCAAATTTTTGTTAATTTTATTTTAAATCCTGCAAAAATAAAAAATTGCCTTAGAATTTTCTATTTTTTTTTTTTAAATTTTGGAAATCTTTTTGAATGTTGAAAAATACTTTTAAATATTCTGTTGAAATCCTACAAAATACTTCCGAATTTTAATCCAAAACCTTCAAAAATATACACTTCTACATTCTAAATCTTCCAAATTGAAAACTTTTTGAATGTAAATCGCCAAACTTACAGAATTTTAATTATTATTAATAATAATATAATATATTTAATAATCTAACCGATTTTTTTCTTTAATTATTTCAATTTATAATTTTATTATTAATTCTAAATCCTAAAACATACATAATTTTTATTTTTAAATTTTCAAAATTTTCAAAATTAAAAATTCTTTAATGTCACAGATTTACAATTTAAAATTTTGAAAAATTACAATTGATAAATCTTGATTTTTGAAGATGTTCAAATAAAAATTCTTAAATTTTGATGATTTCGGAAATCAAAAGTCAATTTCTTAATTCTAATTCATCCAAATTAAGGAAATTTCGTAAGTAAATAATCAAAATTACAGATTTTTTCTTGTAATTCTAAAAAATTGCAACATTTTAAATCGCACGTTGTCAAAATTGAAAACATTTTTATATCGAAGAAATTTTTAATTTAAATCATTAGAATGATAGAATTTCTTATTTTGAATCTCATAACTTGCATCATTTTCAATTATAAATTTCCGAAATTAAAAAATTTTTAATTCTGAAGATTCACAATTTTAAATTTTCAGCTTTGAAGACTTAAAATTGAAAACTTTCAAATTTAGTAGATTTTAAAATAAAAATGATTAAATTTAGAATATTTTGGGAATCAAAAGTCAAGTTTTTAATTCTAATTCTACCAAATTGAAGAAATTTTAACAGAAAATCATCAAAATTACGGAATTTCAAATTGTAAAACTCAAAACTGGCCACATTGTTAATTGCACATTGTGAAAATTAAAGAAATTTCAATTCTTAAGATGCATTAATAAAAAATTCTTAAATTTGTATGATTTTCAAAATAAATACTCAAGTTTTTAATTCAGAATCTTCCAAATTGAAAAAATTTCAAACGTAAATCATCAAAATTACAGAATTGTTCTTGTAAATCTAAAAAAATTGCAACACTTTTAATCGCACGTTGTCAAAATTAAAAACATTTTTATATTAAAGATATTTTTAATTTAAATCACTGAAATTATAGAATTTCCTGTTTTGAATCTCATAACTTGCATCATTTTTAATTATAAATTTCCGAAATTAAAAACTCTTTAATTCTGAAGATTCACAACTTAAAATTTTCAGCTTTGAAGAGTTAAAATTGAAAACTTTCAAATTTAGTAGATTTTAAAATAAAAATTATTAACTTTTGAATATTTTGGCAGTCAAAAGTCAAGTTTTTAATTCTAATTCTACCAAATTGAAGAATTTTCACAAGAAAATCATCAAAATTACAGAATTTAAAATTGTAAAACTTAAAACTGGTCACATTTTTAATGGTACATTGTTAAAAATTTCAAAAATTTTAATTCTAAAGACGCGTTAATAAAAATTCTTAAATTTGTATGATTTTGAAAATGAAAAGTGAAGTTCTCAATTAATTTCGAACGTAAATCATCGAAATTATAGAATTGTTCCTGTAAATCTAAAAAATTGCAACATTTTAAATCGCACGTTTTCAAAATTCAAAAAAATTCAAAATTTGGTGATATTAAAGAAATTTTTAATTTGAATCATTAACATTATAGAATTTCTTATTTTGAATCTCATAACTTGCATCATTTTT
>CAKNYM010050962.1:189310-214790 GCA_932195095.1 Andricus curvator
AAAAAAAAAAAAAAAAAAAAAAAAAAAAAAAAAAAAAAAAAAATTTGCATTAAAATAAACTTTATTTTTGAAATTCATATTTTTTGGTAGAAAATGTTAATGTTTTAAAGAAATTTTTTTTTGTTTTTTGTTTAAAGATTCGATTATTTTGGTTGAAAATTTTATTATTTGGCTGAGAAATCTACTATTTGGTTAAAAATGAACTTTTTTTGTTCAAAATTGAAAATTAAAAAAGTTCGGGTGGAAGGTTCAATTTTTTATATTAAATTCGTCTTTTGCCTTGAAAATTTAAAAAGTTGGTAGAAAATTTAACTATTCGGTTGAAAATCATTATTTTGATTTAGAATTCATATTTTCGGGTTTAAAACTCAATTCTTCATTCAAAATTTGACTAATTGCTGGAAAATTAACTTTATTGTTAATATTCATATTTTTTGTCAAAAATTAAATTTTTTTGTAGAAAATTTGTTTTTTTTTGGGCTGAACATTCAACTATTTTGGTTGAAAATTCTACTATTTGGTCAAAAAATCTACTATTTTCTCGAAAATTAACCTTTTTTGTTAAAAATTTAAAAATCTTGGGTTGAAAATTTATCAGTTTTGTGTCAAATTCGTATTTTTGGCTTGTAAATTTATCAAGTTGTTAGAAAATTAAATTATTCTGTTAAAAATTAACTTTTTTGTTGCAAATTCATTTTCCGGTTAGAAAACACCATTTTTTGCACAAAATGCACTTAATTGCTATAAAATCAACTTTATTATTGAAATTCATATTTTTTGGTCGAAAATTGTATTTTTTTGTAGAAAATTTGTTTTTTGGGTTGAAGAATTAACTATTTTGGTTGAAAATTCTACAATTTGGTGAAAAAATCTACTATCCATGAAAAATTAACATTTTTGTTTAAAAGTATAAAAATCTTGGGTTGAAAATTCAACTGTTTTGATCAAATTCTTATTTTTGGCTTCAAAATTGATGAAATCGGTGGAAAATTTAACTAATCGGTTGAAAATTCATATTTTTATTTAAAATTCATATTTTCTGGTTTAAAACTCTATTCTTCATTCAAAATTTTACTAATTGCTGGAAAATTAACTTTATTGTTAATATTCATATTTTTTGTCAAAAATTAAATTTTTTTGTAGAAAATTTATTTTTTGTCAAAAATTAAATTTTTTTGTAGAAAATTTGTTTTTTTGGGTTGAGCATTCAACCATTTTGGTTGCAAATTCTACTATTTGATCAAAAAATCTACTATTCTATCGAATTAATTTTTGGCTTGAAAATTTATCAAGTTGATAGAAAATTAAATTATTCTGTTAAAAATTAACTTTTTTGTTGCAAATTCATTTTCCGGTTAGAAAACACAATTTTTTGCACAAAATGCACTTATTTGCTATAAAATTAACTTTATTATTGAAATTCATATTTTTTGGTCGAAAATTTGATTTTTTTTTGTGTAGAAAATGTGTTTTTTGGGTTAAAGAATCAACTATTTTGGTTGAAAATTCTACAATTTGGTGAAAAAATCTACTATTTCATCAAAAATTAACATTTTTGTTTAAAAATTTTTAAATCTTGGGTTGAAAATTCAACTGTTTTTATCAAATTCTTATTTTTGGCTTCAAAATTGATGAAATCGGTGGAAAATTAAACTATTGGGTTAAAAATTAACTCTTTTGTTGAAAATTCATTTTTTTTAGTAGAAAACTAAATTGTTTTTCATAAATTCAACTATTTGCTAGAAAATTAACTCTACAGTTGAAATTCGTATTTTTACGTAGAAGATTTAATTTTTTTGTAAAAAATTTGTTTTTGGGTTAAACATTCAACTATCCAGGTGGAAAATTCTACTATTTGGTCCAAAAATCTACTACTTTATTGAAAATTAACCTTTTTTGTTTAAAATTTGAAAATCTTGGGTAGAAAATTCAACTGTTTTGTATCAAATTCGTGTTTTTGGCTTGAAAATTCATCAAATTTGTAGAAAATTAAACTATTCTGTTAAAAATTAACACTTTTGTTGAAAATTTATTTTTGTGGGTAGAAAACTACATTGTTTTGCATAAATTCAACTATTTGCTATAAAATTAACCTTATTGTTGAAATTCATATTTTTAGTCGAAAATTTAATTGTTTTGAAGAAAATTTTTTGTTTTGGCTTGAAAATTTCAACAAGTTGGTAGAAAATTAAGCTATTCAATTATTAAATTAACTTTATAGTGGAAAATTTATACTTTTGGGTTGAAAAATTAATTGTTTTTTAGAAAATTCAACTATTTGCTTTAAAATAAACTTTATTGTTGAAATTCATATTTTTTGGTAGAAAATTTAAATATTTTAAAGAAAATTTTGTTGTTGAAAATTCAAATATTTTGGTTAAAACTTTTACTATTTGGTTGAAAAATCTACTATTTGGTTAAAAATGAACCTTTTTTGTTGAAAACTAAAAATTTTGGGTGGAAGGTTCAATTTTTGTTTATAAAATTAGTCTGTTTGCATTGAAATTTTAACAAGTTGGTAGAAAATTTAACTATTTGGATGAAAATCAATTTTTTTATTGAAAATTCATATTTTCAGGTGTAAAACTCTATTTTTCATTGAAAATTACTAATTGTTGAAAAATTAACTCTATTGTTAATATTCATATTTTTTGTCAAAAATTGAATTTTTTTTAGAAAATTCAACTTGTTGCTTTAAAATAAACTTCTCTGTTGACATTCATATTTTTTGGTAGAAAATTTAAATGTTTTGAAGAAATTTTTATTTTGTCATTAAAGATTAAACTATTTTGGTTGAAAATTTTATTATTTGGTTGAAGAATCCACTATTTGGTTAAAAATGAACCTTTTTTGTTGAAAATTGAAAATTAAGAATGTTTTGGTGGAAGGTTCAATTTTTTCACATAAAATTCGTCTTTTTTCCTTGAAAATTTAACAAGTTGGTAGAAAATTTAACTATTTGGTTGAAAATTAATTTTTTCATTGAAAATTCATATTTTCGGGTTTAAAACTCTATTTTTCATTGAAAATTTAACTAATTGCTGGAAAATTAACTTTATTGTTATTATTCATATTTTTTGTCAAAAATTGAATTTTTTGTAGAAAATTCAACTATTTGCATTAAAATAAACTTTATTGTTGAAATTCATATTTTTTGGTAGAAAATTTAAATGTTTTAAAGAAATTTTCTTTTTGTTGTTGTTAAAAATTCAACTATTTTGGTTAAAAAATGTACTATTTGGTTGAAAAATCTACTATTTGCTTAAAAATTAACCTTTTTTGTTGAAAATTGAAAATAAAAAATGTTTGGGTGGAAGGTTCAATTTTTTTAAATAAAATTCGTTTTTTTGCCTTGAAAATGTAAGAAGTTGGTAGAAAATTTAACTATTCGGTTGAAAATTAATTTTTTTATTGGGAATTCATATTTTCGGGTTTAAAACTCTATTTTCCATTGAAAATTTGACTAATTGCGGAAAAATTAACTTTATTGTTAACATTCATATTTTTTTTCAAAAATTAAATTTTTTTGTAGAAAAAATGTTTTTTTTTTTGGGTTGAACATTCAACTATTTTGCTTGAAAATTCTACTATTTGGTCAAAAAATCTACTATTTTATCGAAAATAACCCTTTTTTGTTAAAAATTTAAAAATCTTGGGTGGAAAATTTAACTGTTTTGTGTCAAATTCGTATTTTTGGCTGGAAAATTTATCAAGTTGGTAGAAAATTAAATTATTCTGTTCAAAATTAACTCTTTTGTTGGAATATTATACTTTCGGGTTAAAAGCTTAATTTTTTGTAGAAAATTTAAGAATTTTGCTGAACTAATTCTTGAAATTCAAACTTTTTGGTCGAAAATTTAATTAAATTTTAGATTTTTTTTATAAACTTTCAACTATTTGGTCGGGTGTATATTAGGGTGGTGTAAAAAAATTATTTTTCTGATTTTTTAAAGTCTCACCCCCTCATTTTGTCTTTTTGTGAAAAAAAATTTTCCTAATTTTTTGATATACTATGTGAGCAGTATAAAGTCTGAATTTTTTTTTTAAAGATTTAATTTATCCCCAACTTTGACAAAACGCATCCCTGAAGACACTAAAAAGTAATTTTCAAGTGTTTTTTCTGAATTTTATGAAAGTAAAATGAAAATTTAAGTGGCAAATTATATAAAAAATTTAATTATACAAATATGAAAAATAGTGCCCTTAAAATAAATAGTTTTCCCCTTTTCACCCTTAATAATCCATAAAAAAATCACATCTTCTTTCTCCAAAACTTTTTCTTTCAATATAAATAAATTTATATTAAATATTTTTAATAATCAATTTGAAAAAGTTATAAAGAAAGAAAATGTAATTTTTTATGGATTATTAAGGGTGAAAAGGGGAAAAATGTTTATTTTAAGTTCACTATTTTTCATATTTGTATAATGAAATTTTTTATATAATTTGCCACTTAAATTTTCATTTTACTTTCATAAAATTCAGAAAAGACACTTAAAAATTACTTGTTTGTGTCTTAAGGGTTGAGTTTTGGCAAATTTGGGGGTAAATTGAATGTTTAAAAAAATTGTCTTTTTAAAATTCAAGGACTTTCTGAAATTTTAACACTTTGGGGTAGTTTAAAGGTGCCCTACTCCTAAACATTTTTCTCAAAATCTCAAAAAATTAGAAAAATTTTCTTTCACCAAAAGAGACAAAATGAGGGGGTGAGACTTCAAAAAATCAGAAAAATAATTTATTTGGACCACCCTAGTGTATATCCGTTGTCCTTTGTTCTAGGAAGGGGTTGGTGAGGGGAACTTCTAAATCCTAACTCCCAACTCATAAGGGGAGGAGAAGTAGGGGAAATGAGAAAAAGGGAAATGAGAGGAGGGGAAATAAGGGGTACGTATGTAGAGGATGTGAGGAGCGGAGCTTGGAAAGTGAGGAGAAATGTGAGGGGAAATGTGGGGTGTGGAGGAAGTGAGGGGAAATGTGGAGGGAAGTGAGAAGAGGAGGAAGTTGATGAGAAAGTTGGCGAAGCGAGGTGTAGCGAAGGTTGAAGTGTGGGAAGGGGTAGTAGGGGAGGGGAAATAAGAGTGGGGGTAATAGGGTAGGAGAGGGGAAGTCGGGAAATGTAGGGGGAGTAGGGGAGGAGAGTCTGGGAGGAAGAGGTTTGAACGAGTTAATTAACGTCCTAATAAGCTACGAAACCCTTTTTTGTAGCCGCAAGGTGCCTACGTGGACTAATTTTTTAATTTTCACTGGAAAAAATGATAAGAGGTTATTAGACTATAGACTATAGAGTGAGTGGGTAAAGTGGGTTCATAATGATTTGTAGGGTGCTCCTTTAAGCAGAGCAGAGCAGAGCTGAGCAGAGCAGAGCAGATATTTATCAAGTATGTAATAAAAATTGGAGAAAAGAATAAGAATGAAGAGAATACAAGAGGAGCAGTAGCATAAGAGCCGAAGAAGGAAGGAGACAACACACGTAGAAACGGAACATGCCCCATGCATCTTGTGGGCAAAGGGTCTTTCATTAGAGAACAATAGGATGATGAGTGCGCGATCTAACAGGCTCCCTGTTGTATCATGAATATAAGAGAGAAAGAGAGACTAAGAGAGAGAGAGAGAGAGAGAGAGATGTTCAAACAGAGATACCTACTAGAAGAGCCCAAGAACTTACTTCTCTCCTCTCCTATTAACGAGATCAAACGATATACTTGCCAGGTTGCCGCCGCGCATGGTGTATCAGGGATGCATCTTGGAAAAGCTTTTTAGACAATATTTCAAAAATTGAAAAAAAAAATCAAATTCGGTTTTTAAATTTATCTGCACTGAGGAAAATGAATAGTTGGGGCTACACGGAAAAAATTTATCCGTGAAAAAGTCACGAACTTGTAGCTAGGTCTCGGACACGAGATAAAAAAATGAGACATTACATCCTCATTTCTATGAGAAATGTATGGATAAATTTCAAAGTTAATTTATAACTTCGCAACTCAGAAGATTCGAACCCTCAAAGACTGCTGACTCACCAGTTTCTAAACATAAACCAGGAGTGCGTAAACACGCGCAGCCATTGAGGCCAAACAAAATAGGTATTATGAAACTTCTAGCCACGCATCCGCCGAGCTCGAAGGACACATACGAGGCGCGCACACGCACTTCGCGTTTGGGCGAGTGTGTGTGCGGGCCACGTACAGGCGAACCTACTTTCCAGTTCCCAGATTTGTCGGGCAAGCTCGTGAGTGCTCTGAGAATCTTTTCCCAATCACTCGTAATATTTTTGTAATTATTCACGTAAAAAAAAGTGATGAACCTGATTCTCAATTGTTTTTTATTTATATATATTAGAAACAATTGTAAATCGGGCGGCCAAATGTCAAATGTAGTTAACGCTTTTTTGTTTTGCATGGCAGAACTCTGTGTAAAGTGTAAACCTAGAAAAACAGTTTTCGAAATAGAAAACATTATTTTTCAGAACTAAATAGTCGTTTTTTTGTTTTTGTTGGAAATTAATTTTTGTGACTGGAAATGTAACTATTCCAGTTGAATATAAAGTTAATATAAGATAAAGTTAATTATTTTTAGTTAGAAAGTCGATTATATTTTTACCTGTAAATTAATCTTCATTCTATTTTTCAAATATTTTTTTTTTTCATTTTTTAAATATTATCAATGCTTTCATATTGTGATTTGATAATAATAAAAATAAAAAAGACGAAAGAAATAAAAAAAAAGAGAAGGAAAGTTATTTGGTTGGTTGCCTTCTCATTTTTCTTTCCTCTTCTTTATTTTTGTCCAAAGAAACAAATTTTTTTTTTCTTAGGAATTGCAATAGGAGCATTTTGCGGTGATTGTCCAAATTTTATCGTTAGATTCTGGTTTTATTTTCAGGAATTCTATACATTAATTCTATTTTTGGTTCAAAATGTATTTTTTACATTCTATTTTTGATTGAAAATGTATTTTTTTAGTTAGAAATTCGACTGTTTTGTTGAAAATTTATTTATTTAGTTGAAATTCCATCTTTTTTAGTAGAAAATTAATTTTTTTTTTATAAATTCGCTTCACTGTTAAAAAATTAATTTTTTAACTGAAAATTTAACTGCTCATCTAGTTGAAGATTCATAATTTTGACAGGAACTTCATTTCTTTTACTACAAATTTCATCTCTTTTGTTAAAAATCCAACTATTTTTAGTTGAAACTTCATTCTTTTCAGTTGAAAAGTATATATTATATGTTTGGTTGAGAATTTATTTTTTTGGTCGAAAATTCAACTACTTAATTGAAAATTGAACTTGTTGACTAAAAATTTATTTCTTTGGTTGAAGATTGACCATCTTATTTCAACATTCATTTCTTTACTTAAACGTTGAACTATTTTGTTGAAAATGTGGTTTTTGTTTTTAAACTATTTTTTAAATGAAAATTAAAATATTCTATTTTTGGTAGAAAATTAATCATCTTCTTTTTCAATTCATTTTTTTGGTTGTTAAATAATCATTTTAGTTGAAAATTCAACTCTTTTGTTGAAAATTTAACCATTTTGTTTTTAAAAAAATGTTATTTTGTTAAAAATTCAACTACTTGGCTGATTCCAAATTTTAGTTGAGAATTATCCTCTTTGAATGAAAATGTAGGTTTTTTATATTAAAAATTAATTTCTTCAACAGAAAATTTAACTCTTTTATTTTTGGTTCCAAATTAATATTTTTAATTGAAAATAGATCTTTTTCGAATAAAAATTCTACTGTTTTGTTGAAGATACAATAGTTTTACATGAAATGTTAAGAATTTAAAGCATTTCAAATTTAATTGAATTATTGTAGTTCATTTTCTACAACAACAAAAATTAATTATGAACAAAATACACGATTTTTTAACCAAGTAGTTAAATTTTAAACTAAAAAAGATCAATTTTCATCCAAATAGTTTAATTTTTATTAAAAAATTATACATTTACAATCAAAAATGGAATAGTTAAATCTTCAGTTAAAAAAAAAATGAATTTTCAATTTCAAAAAAAAAGCTAATTTTCTATAAAAAAAAGGAAGTTTGAACAAAATACATGATTTTTTGAAGAAAACTTTAAGTTTCCAACTAAAGAAGACGAATTTTCAACAAAATAGTTAAATTTCCAACAAAAAACGATAAATTTACAATTAAAAAAAAAATTTTTTTTAACCAAACAGTTGAATTTTTACCCCAAGAATTAGCCTTTTCACAAAGTTTTTGAATTTCCTACAATTTAGGTTAAATCTTCAGAAAATAGTTAAATTTTCAACTAAAATCACACATTTTTAACGAAGAAGATTAATTTTCTAACAAAAAGGAGAATTTTCTACCTCAACTACTCCCGATTAGAACTAGATTGCTCCAGATTAGAATTGGATTACTCTGAATTACAAATGGATTACTCTGGATTATTTTGAATTGCAAGTAGATTTCTCCAGATTACAAATGGATTACCCTAAATTTCAAGTGGATAACAAGTGGGTTACGATGGATTAGAAGTAGAATCCCTGTGGATAAGTCCGCATTTCTGGGGATTAGAACTGGATTACAAATGGACTATGAGTGAATTACGCAGCATTAGAAAAGAAATACATGTGGACTGGGCCAGATTACAAGTGGATAACAGCAGATTTGAAGTGGATTAAAAAACTGGATTAAAGTGGATTACACTGAATTTATCCTGAATACCCTTAGATCACAAGCGGATTACATCAGCTTGGAAGTGGATCACAGCAGAATGCTGTAGGTTACAAGTGGATTACAAGTGGATTTCTTCTGACCAGAATTGGATTACTCTGGACCACAAGTGGATTACAAGGGTATAATGATGCATTAGAAGTGAATGACAATGGATTACTCGCATTAAAAGTGGATTACTCTAATTATAACTGGACTACCGTGGATTACAAGTGGATTACAAGTGGATTACTCAGAATAAAAATGGATTGATACAGACAACAGATCAGAACTGGATTACCCTGGATTACTCCGAATTAAAAGTGGATTTTCTCTAACTAGAACTGGATTACTCTGGACCGCAAGTGGATTACAAGGAGATATGGCTGCATTAGAATTGAATGACAGTTGATTACTCGGATCAAAAGTGGATTACTCGAATTTTAACTGGACTACTCTGGGTTACAAGTGGATTACAAATGGATTACAAGCGTATCACAAGGGAATTAGGTGGATTAGAAGTGGATGAGGCACATCATACTCTAGAACCCTGGATTACTAGTGGATTACAAGTGTATAATGCCGCATCAGAAGTGGATCACTGTGAATTACTCCTAATTACAAGTGGGTTTCCCAGGATTAGAACAAGATTAATCAAGACTTCAAGTGGAATACCCGTGGATAAAATGGATTACAAGTGGATTACGGCGGATGAGAACAGGATTACTCCAAATTGGAGCTGAATTTCTCTGGATTACTCCAAATTACAAGTAGACTACGTTAGAATTAACTGGATTACCCTGGATTTCTCTGCAATACACTTGGATTACAAGTGGATTACACTAGAAGTAGATTACTTGGTTTAGAATTGGATTACTCCAGATCAGAACTGGATTTATCTGGATTACTCCGATTTACAAGTCGACTACGCTAGATTAAACTGGATTACACTGTATTCATCCTGAATACCCTGGGATTACAAGTGGATTACCCCAGATTAGAAGTGGATTATTGTGGGTAACAAGTGGATTATTCAGATTTGAACTGGATGACCATAGATCAGAACTGAATTGCTACATATCAGAACTGAATTACTACAGATCAGAACTGGATTACTCTGAATTACTCCGAGTTACAAGTGCATTTCTTTTGATTAGAACTGGATTACTCTGGGTCACAAATGGATTATAATGGAATTATTCCGCATGAGAAGTATATGATAATTGATTACGGCGGATTACAAGTGGATTACTCAGATGTCGACCCGACTACTCTGGACTACAAGTGGATTACAAGGGAAATAAGTTCGGATTAGAAGTAGATGAGGCGGATTAGACTCAGGAACTCTGGATTACAACTGGATTGCAACTGTATAATACCAGATTAGGAGTGGATCACTGTGAATTACTTCTACTTAGAAGTGGATTTTCGCGGATTAGAACTAGATTGCTGAGGATTTCTTATGGAATACCTGCAGAATAAACCTGGTCGCAAGTGGATTATGGCGGATCAGAACAGGATTACTCCAGATTAGAGCTGGATTATCCCGGATTACTCCAAATTACAAGTGCAACATAAAAGAAATACCGTTGGACTGGGCGGATTACAAGTGGATTACAGCAGATTTGAACTGGATTATTCCACATCAGAACTGGATTATCCTGGATTACTCCGATTACAATTGGACTATGCTAGATTAAAGTGGATTACACTGCTTTTATCCCGAATACCATTGGATTACAAGTGGATTACACCAGATTAGAAGTGGATCAGAGAAGGTCACTGTGAATTACTCATATTAGAACTAGATTACTACAGATCAAAACTGGATTGCTTCGAATTAAAAGTGGATTTTTTTCTGATTAGAACTGAATTACTTTGGATCAAAAATGGATGACAAGGGGATTACGCTGCATTGGAAGTGTAGACCAGTGGATTACAAGTGGATTACGGCAGATTCGAACTGGATTATTCCAGATCAGAACTGGATTATTCTGGATTATTCCGATTTACAAGTGGACTACGCTAGATTAAACTGGATTACATTGATTTCATCCTGAATACCGTTGGATTACAAGTGGATTACATCAGATGTGAAGTGGATCACAGAAGGTAATTGTGGATTACAAGTGGATTACACCAGATTAGAAGTGGATCACAGAAGGTAACTGTGGATTACAAGTGGATTACTCATATTAGAACTGGATTACTACTGATCAAAACTGGATTACTTCTAAATAAAAGTGGATTTCTCCTGATTCGAACTGCATTACTTTGGATCACAAATGGATGACAAGGGGATTCTGCCGCATTAGAAGTGTAGGACAGTGGATTACAAGTGGATTACTCAGATTTTAACTGGACTACTCTGGATTACAAGTGGATTGCAAATGGATTGCAAGTAGATTATAAGTGTATTACAAATGGATTACAAGTGCATTACAAGTGGATTACAAGGGAATCAGGTCGGATTAGAATTACTCCTAATTATAAGTGGATTTACTGGATGAGAAGTAGATTACTCAGGAGTTCAAGTGGATTACATGTGTGGATTACAATGGATTACAAGTGGATTGCGGCGGATAAGAACACGATTACTTCAGATTAGAGCTGGATTACTCTGGATTACTCCAAATAACAAGTGGACTACGCTGGAGGTAACTGGATTACACTGGATTTCGCTGGAATACACTTCGATTACAAGTGGATTACACTAAACTAGAAGTGGATCAGTCGGATTACTCCGCTTTATAAGTGGATTACTCGGATCAGAACTGGATTACTCCAGATCAGAACCGAATTTCTCTGGATTACTCCGATTACAAGTGGATTTCGCCTGATTAGATCTGGATTACAATGCAGTTTTTTCCCTCCGTTGAAGGACTATTTAGACCTAGGGACATTGAAAAAAGAATAGAAAAAATCTGCCTTTTAAAATTTAAGGTCAACGCATCAACAACTGTAATTTAGTAATTGTGAATTCTCTCTTGTTAAAGCTCCTTGAGCTTTAACGAACACATTCTCATCACGTATCTCCTGCTTCGCACTCGATTTTGTCGAAAATGTGAACTTTTCTACATTATGCCGTCGTTGTTCCATAAATTTAATTTGTTTATTTTCAATGTTATTTTTTACGATTAAAACTAAAAATACGCATCCTAGCGTAAGGTGGTTCTGAACAAATTTGTAGATACAATTTAGGCGAAAAATTTTGTTAACTAAAATGTCATTGTAGCTTGTGTCCTTTTCCCAAAAAGTTGATTTTTTAATTATCAATATATTTTTTTAACAAGAGTTTATAACAAATTTGTAGATATTTTTTGGTGAAACAACTTTTTTCTTTTCCTTTTTTTCGTCTCTTGTGTCGTTTTTCCACAAATTTAATTTTTTTTAAATCTAATTTTTTACGATTAAAATAAAATCTACTCGCCCTATCTCAAAATTATTATGACAAATTTTTAGATCATTTTTGGGTGAAGAATTTTTGTCTAATAATTTTTTTTTCGTACCTTGCGTCGTTTTTCAAAAAATTGAATTTTTTTATTTTTAATGTTATTTTTTACGATTAAAACAAAAACTATGCATCCTATCAAAAAATGATCAGTAACAAATTTGTAGCCCTTTTTTGTGTGAATAACTTTTGTCTCATTTTTTTCGTACCTTGCGTCGTTTTTCAAAAAATTGAATTTTTTTATTTTTAATGTTATTTTTTACGATTAATACAAAAACTACGCATCCTATCAAAAAATGATCAGTTACAAATTTGTAGCTCTTTTTTGTGTGAATAACTTTTGTCTCATTATTTTTTTTTCGTAGCTTGTGTCTTTTTCCAAAAATAGAATTTTTTTATTTTTAATGTTTTTTACGAATGAAACAAAAACTACGTGTCCTATAAAAAAGTGATTAATAACAAATTTGTAGATCTTTTCTGGGTGCACAATTTTTTGATTCATTTTTTTCGAATTTTGCATAGTTTGACCGCAAAATGGAATTTTTCATTATTTTTTGTGCGATCAAAATTTGAATTTTCGATTTTTCGGAAAAATTCAAAAAGTTATGATAATCTTATAAGGTTTTCAAAAATTAACGTTTTTCTTCTCGTGACTTTTTTTTATATCGTGCGCTGTTTGGCTTAAAATGTTAATTTCAGTTTTTTTTTTTGGATTTTGAAAATGCTATAACTCTGATCATTTTCTTTTTATCGGAAAAAGTCATTGGGATAAATTGTTCGAGTTTTCGAGTAATATGAGAAGCCATATATAGAATGCATAAATCTTGAAAAAAAGTGGTCTCAAAAATTTTGAAAATGTTATAACTTTTCGAATTTTTATCCAAAATGACTGATTAACGAACTCGTTCTTTCTTTACAGGTCTCAAAAAAGTGTGCAAAAGCACAATCCAATCTGATCAATCTTTCGAAAGTTATCGTGCCTACACGATACTACAGACTACAGACTGCAGACTACAGACTACAGACTACAGACTACAGACTACAGACTACAGACTACAGTCTACAGACTGAAAAATATAGACTACAGACTACAGACAGACAGACGGGCAAACTTCGTAAAAAATATTTTTTTTCTGACTCAGGGGGGTCTCAAAACGTGGAAATTTGATGAAAACCGACCAAGTCAAATTTTACATAAAACCAATACCTTCTCATTAGGATGAGAATGTCAAAATGGAAATTCGAACGTCCAGAAGGATTCACAGGCATACCTAAGTTTGAAGTTTCCGTTCGAATTGATTATTTATTTACGTGAATAAATAGGTATGTGTGCATCTTGATCTTGATTGAGAGTATGGAAATTGGTTTGGGCGACCCGACGCTCAACGCTCAACGCTCAACGCTCAACGCTCAATACTCAATATCGATACGATCGCCAGGCACCTGCATGTGTTGGAATCGGAAACTGGTGGATGCGGGTCAGTGCTCTTTTAAATATATAAGAATTGAAAAATCTCGATAAGAAGGGTCAGAAGCAGGTTACGAGCGAGAATTTCGTTGTCATGTAAATTTTATATAACTAAGCGTTCTTCTTGTATTCTTGTATGCTTCTTCGATTCTTCGTCGCAGCCACACTTATAATATTGTATATGTATGTTTGTCCCCGATAATAAAATTTCCGCTTCTTTGTATAATTGTATGGGTCAAAGAGGCATTCTCAAAACTGAATTTTGCATATGTGTATTTTAATCTTTAATCATAATATGTGGTGAATTATGTAATAAGGTAAACTGATCAGCACGTGATCGGACCAGAAAGCTCCTCAGAATTAGAAATTCTTCAGATTTTGTTTAATAGTTATTTATTGAACTTGAAAATTTGTGTTTTTAGAAATCGTTGTGAAAATTCAGATCCGAGTTTGGTAATCTGAGATGAATTTTCAACAAAATAGCTCAATTATCAACCAAACAGGTGAATCTTCAACCAAAAAAATGAATTTTCAGCAAAGTAGTTCAAATTTCAACTAAGCGGTCAAATTTTTAACGAAGAAATATTTTTCAGCTAATAAATGAAAGTTCGACCAAATTTTTGAATTTATCAGCCAAAAAGACCATTGTTCTACAAAACAGTTGAATTTTCAAAAAAAAAGTGAATTTTCAACCAAAAAGGATAACTTTTTGATAAAATTGTTGAATGTTCAATCAAGTATTCAAATTTTCGATCAAATAATGAAAGCATTTAACCGAACGGTTAAATTTTCAACTCGAAAATATGAATTTTCAACAAAAGAAGATAATTTTCAACCAAACAGTTGAAGTTTCTACAAAGTAGTTGAATTTTCAACCAAATAGGATAACTTTTCGACAAAATTGTTAAATTTTCAACGAAATAATAAAAGCATTTAACCAGAACTATAATAGTAGACTTTTCAATTGAAAAGATGAATTTTCAACCCACATGATTAATTTTCTACAACATTTTTTTAAACATAAATGATTTTTGAACCAAATAGTAGAAATTTTAACTTGGAAATATGAACTTCCAACAAAAGTGTTAAATTTTCAACCAGGAAAGATTTTCCAGTCAAAAAAAAAGTCAAACAAATTGATGAATTTTCAAGCAAAAAATGAGGAATTTTTTACAACACAGATGAATTTTCAACTGAAATTATGAATCTTTAACCACAAAAAATTGATTTTCAACAAAGTAATTCAAATTTCAACTAAGCGTTTAAATTTTTAACCAATAAATATTTTTCTGACAAGAAAAAGAAGGCCAACCGATTTGTTGAATTTTCAACTAGAAAACATGAATTTTCAACAACGGAAAAGTAATTTTCAACCAAACAGTTGAATTTTCTACAAAATAGTTAAATTTTCAACCAATTAGGATAAATTTTTAATACAATTGTTAAATTTTGAATGAAGTATTTAAATTTTCAATCAAATAATAAACAAATATAAGCTTTTTTAAATTTAATTTAATTTATATATATATTATGGCCAACGGCCATACCACGCTGAAAACCCCAGTTCTCGTCAGATCACTGAAGTTAAGCAGCGTTGGACGCGGTTAGTACTTGGATGGGTGACCATTCAAGAATACTGACATGAGTGCTGTTGGCACATCGTGGGTGTGGTGAGCCCACACTTGTAGTTATTTATAACTACAAGAAAAACCTAGAAACACTACCCGAATCGGGTAGTGTCACGCCTACCCTGAAAGGGAAATGGTTTAATGGTATATATATATAGAAAATTAATTTCAAATTTGAAATTTAACTTTTCAATTGAAAAGATGAATTTTCACCCCACAATATTAATTTTTCTACATCATCTTTAACAAGATAAATGATTTTCAAATGAATGATTGAATGAATTTTCAACCAAAAAAATTAATTTTTAACAAAATGGTTTAATTTTTAACCTAGCAGTCGAATTTTCCACGCGAAAAATTGAATTTCAAAAAAGAAGGTAATTTTTAAACGAAAAGGCTGAATTTTTAGCCAGAAATATAATAGCAGACTTTTCAACTAAAAAGATTAATTTTCAACGAAAATTATGAATCTTCACCTAAAAAAATTAATTTTCAACAAAAAAGTTTAATTTTCAAACAAGTAGTTGAATTAAAAAAAATTAATTTTGATCCAAACAGTTGTATTTTGGAATAAAAAGATGAATTTTTTACAGAATAGTTAAATTTTCAACCAAATAGGATCACTTTTTAATGAAATGTTAAATTTTCAATAAAGTATTTAAATTTTTAATCAAATGATAAACAAATTTAACCTTTTTCAAATTTAATTTAATTTAAAGAAAATTAATTTTGAATTTAAAAATTTAACTTTTTAATTGAAAAGATGAATTTTCAACCCACAAGATTAATTTTCTACAACATCTTTAACAAGATAAATGATTTTCAAATGTAATCAAATGAAATCAAACAAGCAGTTGATATTTAAAAAAATGAATTTTCATTCAAAAAATTGTATTTTGGAATAAAAAGATGAATTTTTTACAGAATAGTTAAATTTTCAACCAAAAAAAATTACTTTTGAATGCAATTGTTAAATTTTCAGGAGAGTATTTAAATTTTCAATCAAAGAATCAAACATTAAACTGAAAAGATGAATTTTTAACCAGAAATATTATAACAGTGGACTTTTCGAATCAGAAGATGAATTTTCAACCAAGAAGATTAATTTTTACTGCAAAAGTCAGATTTTGATGAAACAAATTGGAAACAAAATGTTTAAATTTTTAGCTCAAAAATACGATTTTTCTTCAAGACAGTTGAATTTTCAACAAAAAAAGGTAAATTTTCAAGAAAAACAGAATATTTTAATTTGAAGTTAGAGAAATAAGCTTTAAATCAAATAAAATGAATTTTTAACGAAATAATGAAATTTTCAACCAAAAAGATTGAATGTATATAAAAAAAAATTTGTTGACCAAAAAGATTGATTTTTTACCACAAAAGAATAATTTGTAATAAAACACATGAATTTTCAACCAAATATTTTAATTTTTAATACAATTTTCAACCGAAAAGGTTATATTGCTGCCAAAAACAGATAATTTTTCAACAATAGAGATGAATTTTTAACTAAAAAAGGTAAATTTTCAACAAAAAAAACTAAATGTCTGTTGAAAAAGATAACATTTTCGACGAAAAATTGAATAGTTACATTTTTAGTTAATCAACATTAATTTTCAATGAAAAATGCTTTAATAAAATACTTGAATTTTCAATCAAAAATGTCATATATCTACCAAAAAAAAAAGGTAAATTCTCATAAACATAAATTAATTTTCAACTAAAAAAGATAAATTTTCAACAAAAAACAGGATAGTTTAGTTTTAAGTTAGATAAATAAAAGTTTTTAACCAATTAAAATTAATTTTCAACAAACTAGTTAAATATTCAAGCAATCAAATGAATTTTCTAGCAAAAAGATTGAATGCCTATAAAAAAAATATCTAAAAAAAATTTAGTTAAATTTTTAGTTAAAAGAAAATTATTTCCAATGAAAAAACCAATTTTCAACCAAAGGAAAATTAATTTTCAATTAAAAAAACAAACCATTTTCTACCGAAAAATAAATTTTTTCAACAAAATACATGAATTTTCAACCAAATATTTTTTTTTTAATTAAATTTTCAACCTAATAGTTGAATTTTCAACGAGAAAGGTGAATTAGTCACCAAGAACATTAATATCGTCCCACGAAAGACATAGTTTCAACAAAATACATAAATTTTCAAACAAATAGTTGAATTTTACACAGAAGCAGGAATTAATAATTTGATTAATTTAATTAATTAATAACTAAATAATAATTAAAATTAATAATAATTATAACTTCAGTTTAAAAATTAATTTTCAATAAAAGAAAACTAATTTTAACCAAAAATATTGATTTTATACCAAAAAAGATTAATTTTTAATAAAATACATGAATTTTCAACCAAATAGTTGAATTTTCAATTATTTGAAATTAAATTTTCAGTTAAAAAATAATGAACAAAAAATAATGGTTGGGGACAAATTGGCTGTTATATTTCGGATAATTTTCCACTTAATACTGGTAAAATTACTAAAATAGTGGGAAAATTCCCAAACCGTCATATGGTTTCTTTATTCCACAAGTCATTGCGAAAATCACCATAAACAATGGTAATATTACCTCTAAGAATGGTACTTTTCCACAAAAATATTGGAAAAAGATTTTTCCAGTTTTAAGAGGAAAATCAACAATGATTGAGGAAAAATTCCCTATTATATTTCGGGTAATTTTCCACTCAAAACTGGTAAAATTACCTATAAAGTGGGAACATTCCCAAAACGTCATGGGTGTTCTTTACTCCCTAAGTCGTTGGGGAAATTACTGTAAATTATGGTAATATTATCTTTAAACACGGTAATTTTCCACAAATATTGGAAAAACGTTTTTTCCAGTTTCAACAGCAAAATGACCAATGGTTAAGGAAAAATTCCCTATTATATTTTGGGTAATTTTCCACTTAAAACTGGTAAAATTACCTATAAAGTGTAACATTCCCGAAACTTCATGGGGTATTTTTATTCCCTAAGTTATTGGAAAAATTCCAAATTTTATGGGATAATATATTTCCCTACCCAAACTGGAGAATTTTACCTACATAATTGGTGGGAAAATTCCCGAAATTTTGTACAGTGTACGCAAAACGATGCAAGGGCGTCTCTGATTGTCGTGAAAGTCCAAAAGTCCTGAAGAATGATGTGTCGTCTCTGGAACGCAACGAGGATCAGATGGATGATTGTATGTGTGCATTTACACTCAGGTTGTTCCTATCAAGATATAGGTTTACCTGCCGCACCTGTAAACTCGACCGTTCAAGACATCCGCGTGGGTGTTGCTGTTAGAGACTGCATACAATATACACTATAGTACTATACAGTACAGACATGGACTGGAGCCAGCAACTCGAAATTCAAGCCTTTCTTCCAATGCTATCATCAAGTTATGAAGGAAGATATATAAATAAATGTAATTTTTAAAATACACGTATTAGAAATAGGAACATGGCGAACTTTATTTTTTTACACGCATCTAAATACCGAAACCTTCAACTTGAGCTATCTTCGATGACAATAGAACTTAGAGAATAGCTTCCAGCATAGTGGTCTGCACAACAAAATTTCTTCATTTTCACCCGTTGATGACAAAACAACAATAAGATGACATAGATTTATGTTTTAATTTACCTTAACATGTCAAGGTCTTCAACTTGATCCATCCCAGAAGAAGATAGGACAAAAAGAAAAACTTGCAACATAGTGGCTTAAAAACAAGCTTTCCCTTATGTTTGTCCCTTAACAAATCATAACAGAAAAAGGAACTTCAATGTAGTAGATTTCATTTGTTTAGACGCAGCTACATGCAAAAACCTTCAGTTTGAGCCATCTTTGAAGGCAATCGAACAAAAGGAACAACTTCCAGCATAGTGGTCTCAAAATGAACTTTCCTCGATTTTTCGTATTTTTTAACAAATCATAACAGAAAAAGCACACTTCGACGTAGCAAATTATATTTTCTATACGCATCTGCATGACAAAATCTTCAATTTGAGCCATCTTCGAAGACAATCGAACTAAAAAAAAATGCGTTGAGCATAGTGGTCTAAACAAGATTTCCTTAGTTTTCACCCATTGATAACAAAACAAGTATACTATAGCATAGCAACTTTTATATTTTCATGTACATCAACATGTCAAGATAAAAAGAAAAACTTGCAACATAGTGGTCTAAAAATAAACTTTCCCTTATTTTTATTACCCCTTAGCAAATCATAACAGAAAAGGGAACTTTACTGTAGCAGATTTCATTTGTTCAAACGCAGCTTCATGACAAAACCTTCAATTTGAGCCATCTTTGGAGACAATCGAACAAAAGGAACAACTTCCAGCATAGTGGTCTCAAAATGAACTATCCTCGATTTTTCGTATTTTTCAACAAATCATAACAGAAAAAGAACACTTTGACTTACCAAATTTAATTTTTTCATACGCATCTGTATGACAAAACCTTCAATTTGAGTCATTTCCGAAGACAATCGAACTAAAAAAAATACGTTCAGCATAGTGGTCTGAACCAGATTTCCTCAGTTTTCACCCATTGATAACAAAACAAGTTTACTATGGCCCAGAAACTTCTATATTTTCATGTACATCAACATGTCAAGATAAAAAGAAAAACTTGCAGCAAAGTGTTCTTAAAGCAAACTTTCCTCTATTTTTCTAATTTTTTTCAACAAATAACAGAAAAAGAACACTTTAACGTAGCAAATATAATTCTTTATACGCATCTGCATGCCAAAACCTTCAATTTGCACCATCTACGAAGACAATTGAACTAAAAGAAATGCTTTCAGCATAGCGGTCTGAAGAACGAAATTTTCTAATTCTTTACCCATTGATAACAAAAGAACAATGCTATGGTATTCCGAATTTTTTATTTTTAAATTCACATCAACATATCAAGATCTTTCATTTGAGCAATGCCCGGAAAAATGCGGACAAAAAGAAAAACTTGAAGCAGGGTGAACTAAAAGCGAAGTTTGTCTATTTTCTTTCTTTTTTAACCAATTAAAACAGAAAGAAGACAGTTTAAAGAAGCAGAAAATTTAATTTTTTTATATGCATCTATATGCCAAAATCTTTAATTTGCACCATCCTCGAAGACAATCGAATTAAAAGAAATGCTTTCAGCATAGCGGTCTGAAGAACGAAATTTCCTAATTCTTTACCCATTGATAACAAAAGAACAATGCTATGGTATTGCGAAGTTTTAATTTTTTAATTTACATCAACATATCAAGATCTTTCATTTGAGAAATGCCCGAAAAAAATCGAACAAAAAGAAAAACTTGCAGCATAGTGGCCTAAAAACGAACTTTCCCTTATTTTTATTATCCCTTAACAAATAATAACAGAAAAAGGAACTTTACCGTAGCAGATTTCATTTGTTTAGACGCAGCTACATGCCAAAACCTTTAATTTGAGCCATCTTTGAAGACAATGGAACAAAAGGAACAACTTCCAGCATAGTGGTCTCAAAATGAATTTTCTTTAATTTTTCGTATTTTTTAACAAATCATAACAGAAAAAGGACACTTTGAGGTAGCAAATCTAATTTTTTTATACGCATCTGCATGACAAAACCTTCAATTTGAGCCATCTTCGAAGACAATCGAACTAAAAAAAATGCTTCCAGTATAGTGGTTTAAACAACAAGATTTCCTCAGTTTTCACCCATTGATAACAAAACAAGTATAGCATAGCAACTTTTATATTTTCATGTACATCAACATGTCTAGATAAAAAGAAAAACTTGCAGCATAGTGGTCTGAAAACGAAAGAACAATGCTATGGTATTGCGAATTTTTCAATTGACATCAACATATCAAGATCTTTCATTTGAGCAATCTCCGAAGAACATCGGACAAAACATCGGACTTGCTGCATGGTGATCTGAAAGCGAAGTTTCTTCTTTTTTCCTTCTTTTCCAACAAATAAAAACAGAAAAAAGATTCTATATGCCAAAATCTTTAATTTGAACCATCTTCGAACACAATCGAACAAAAAGAAATGCTTTCTGCATAGCGGTCTGAAGAACGAAATTTTCTCATTTTTACCCATTGATAACAAAACAACAATACTACAGCATAGCAAATATAATTTTCTAATCAACATCAATATGTCAAGATCTTCAATTTGAGCCATCCTCGAAAAAATCGGACAGAAAGAAAAACATGCAGCATAGTGGTCTAAAATCGAAGTTTCCTCAATTTTTCTTATTTTTTTAAAAATCAAAATAGAAAAAAGACACTTTAAAGTAGCAGATTTTATTTCTTCATATGCATCTATATGCCAAAACCCTCAATTGGAACCATCTTCGAAGACAATCAAACTAACGGAAATGCTTCCAGCATAGTGGTCTAAACAACATTTCCTAATTTTTTACCCATTGCTAAAAAACCAATAATACAATGGCATAGCAATTTTTTTTTAATTCACATCATGTCAAGATCTTCAATATGAGCCTTCCTCGAAATAATCGGACTAAAAAAAAAACTTGCAGCATGGTGATAAAAAAAATAAATTTCCTCTTTTTTTCTTATTTTTCAACCTCTGATAACAAAAGAGCATCACTATGACATCGGAAATTTTATTTTTTTAAGTATAATCATAAAAAAAGAAGAAAAACACCAGTACTAAAAAGTGCGTTCGCTATTAATATATGATACCTGTAATAACAACCATGTAATTTCTCTAAATCTTGCTATAGTTCTAATCAATCTAATCTGTTTCTTCAAGCACTATCGCATAGTGGGTCGGATCTGGAATGTACTGATCATACTAATTTATTTTCCGTAATTCGTAACGGATATAAATGTTTTTTTTTTAATGCTCAACATTAAGTGTGCAAGAAACATTCTACGAGTGTAGTTGCAATAATTCTCGTCAATAGTGAGTTTATTTCAAACATTTTTTCTCAAGATAACAATGTGAAAGTAACGTTACGAACTTAGATAATGTTTAGCAGATTTCACGATGATAAATTTCAACAAAGTTTTTGAATTTTTCGAAAGATAACCCTACAACAGCACATTCTTAAAAAAAAATTATTTTTTCCCGGTTTTCGAGAACCTTCTTTTGCTTGTTTTTTCACTTAAATGTGAATTGAATTAATAGAACCCAATGAGAAAAATCGACCATTTTTGGTTAAAAGTTAATTTTTTTCAGTTGAAAAGTCTACTATTATATATTTGGTTTGAAATTCATCATTAATTATTTTGTTGAAAATTCAACTATTTTGTTGAAAAATGGTCTATTTTGATTTAAAATTCAACTAATTGGTTGAAAGTTGAACTATTTGTTTAACATCTATTTTTTTTCTCTGAATATTCATCTCTTTTGTTGAAAATTTAACTATTTTGTTGAAAATAAATTTTTAACCGATAATTTATTATTCCATTTTTGACTGAAAATTTGTCTTATATAAATTCCTTTTGAGTTGAAAATTTAATTATTGGGTTGAAAAATCATGTTTTCTTGCAAATTCATCCTTTGTGGTAAAAAATTAATCTTCTCGGTTAAAAAATCGTCCATTTGGTTGAAAATTCTACTATTTTGTTACATTTTGAAGTCTTTTGTTGAAAATTTATTTTTTTCTACCAAAGATTCATAATTTAATTAAAAATTTAACTATTTTATTGAAAATTCGGTCCTTTTTGGTTGAAAAATTATCACTTCAATTGAAAATATAACGATTCCATTTTTTGTTGAAAATTGATCTTTCCTATTTGAAAATTCTACTTTTACAGTTGAAAATTCGTTTTTTTTTTGTTTTATTTTAATATTTTTGGTTCAATATTTAATATTTTTGGTTGAAAATTTAACTATTTGGTTGCAAAATTATTATTATTTTTTTTTAAACTCAACTACATGATTAAAGGTTAATCTACTTTGACAAACATTCCTTTTTTGTTAGCATTCACCTCTTTCGTTGAAAATTTATTGATTTTATTGAAAATTCGTTTTTGTTTTCCTAAAAATGAATTTTTTCATCTGAAAATATTATTATTCTATTTTTGGTTGAAAATTAATTATTTATAAATTGAAAATTCAAATATTTCGTAGAAAATTAATATATTTTGTTGAAAATTCGTCTTTTTTTTATACATTCTGTTTTTGATAACAAATAAAAATCTTTTTTGTTGGAATATTCTTTATGACATGTTTCGTTGAGAATTCATCTTCTACAGTTGAAAAATAACCTAATTGGTGAAAAATGAACTTTCTCGTTGAAAATTAATATTTTTCGTTTATAAATCAACTATTTTGGTACAAAAATTCAAAAAAATTAAAATTCAAAAATGCGGCTAAAAATTAACTATATATTTAAAAATTCAACTATTTGGTAGAATATTAATTTTTGGTAGGAAAATCATATTTTCGGGCTGACCATTTAACTGTTTTGTAGATGATTCGTCTTTCTGGATTCAAACTTCAACAATTTATTTGAAAATTCGTTTTTTTTTTGAATAACCTTAATATTTTTGTAGAAAATTTATCTTTTCAGTTGAAAATTTAACTATATGGTTCAAAATTAATATTTTTTTATTGAACAGTTAACTACTTGATTAAAAGTTGACCGACTTTGTTTAAAATTAATTTTTTTAAGATTCACTTCTTTTGTTAAAAATTTAACTATTTTGTTGCAAATTCCTTTCGTTGGGTAAATAATGGATTTTTTTTATCTGAAAATTGAATTATTCCTTTCATCGAAAATTTAACTATTTGGTAGAAAAGTCATTTACTTTGTTGAAAATTCATCTTTTTGGGCAGAAAATTAATATTTTTTGTTGGAAAATCATCTTTTTGTTTGAGGATTCTTCTATTTTGTGAAAAATTCATCTTTTCTGGTTAAATTCAACTTTTTGAAAATTCTTTCTTTTTTAAATCAATTTTTTGGACTAAAAATTTAACGATTCCATTTTTTGTTAAAAAATTATCTTTTTTAGTCGAAAATTCAACTATTTGGTGGAAAATTTATCTTTTTTTATTTAAAGTTTCTTTTGAAAATTCGTCTTTTTTCATTGAATTAAACTGTTAGAAAATTAATTTTATTTTTGTCGTAAAATAATTTTTTAAGCTAAATATTTAACGATTCCATTTTTGTTTGAAACATTATTTTCTTTGTTTGAAAATCCAACTAGTTGGTTGTTAATTATTTTGTTGAAAATTTAACCATTTTGTTAAAGTCATCTTTTCTGATCGAAAGTTCAACATTTTTGTTGACAATTCGTCCTTTTGCAATAAAAATTCATCTGTCATGGTAGAAAAGTCATATATTTTTTTTTAAATATATTTTTCTTGATTAAAAATGAACTATTCTAAAATTTAAATATGTGAAAAAAACGCAAAATTGCTAACGTAGGTTATTAATGGCCCATTAATAAACATTTTTTCAGTTCACTTATTAATAACTTGATGTTTGATTTCAATTATATGGTTAGTCAATATTTTTAATTCATACAAATTTCGATGTTAAGACGATTGCTATAGATAAATAATTTTTAAAAAACAAAAAAAAATCTGCCTTAGTCCGGGTTTGAACCGTGAACGCCACTATCCATGAGTTGAGCGTTAACCAATTACGCCGCCAAGGCCTCAACAGATCGTTTCTTGTTCTTTATAGCTAACTTTTTACAGGGGAATACTATACGTATTTTTCAAATTCAAAATGTACCATTTTTGATCAGCGTCGGTTCAATCTAATTAATATTTGGATAATCGTTTTAAAAACCAAAATTTGTGATAATTAGACATTCAAAAACTCAAACGTTGACATCTTTAAATAGTATAGTGTTCTCCTGTAAAAAGGTAGCTATTAAGAAGAAAATATCTGCTGAGGCCTCGGTGGCGTAATTGGTTAACGCTCAAATCATGGATAGTAGCGTTCCCGGTTCAAATCCGTGCTGAGGCAATTTTTTTCTTGTTCTTCAAAAATTATTTGTTTGAAGTAATCATTTTAATATCGAAATTTTTATTAATTGAACATTTCAAAACTCAAATGTAACATCTTTAAATAGTAATAACATATTCCAAAGGTTAATTAGATTAAACCGCGTTGATCAAGAATGGTATATTTGTCGCCGTGGAGAAATACGTTTAGTATTCTCCTGTAAAAAGGTAGCTAATAGCTATTAAGAAGAAGAAAATATCTGCTGAGGCCTCGGTGGAGTTAACGCTCGGTTGTTAACGCTCTATTCATTGATAGTGGCGGTCCCGGTTCAAATCCGTG
>CAKNYM010050963.1:0-12342 GCA_932195095.1 Andricus curvator
CTTTTATATTCTCATATTTTTGGGTTGAAAATTCAACTGTTTTATAGAAAATTCGTCTTTTTGGCTTGAAAATTCAATAACTTAATAGGAAATTAAACTATATGGTTACAATTAACTTTTTTGTTAAAAATTGATATTTTTTGGTTGAAAATTCAACTATTTTGGTTAAAAATTGATAGTTTTAATTGAAAATTGACAATTTCTAGTTGAAAATTCAACAATTTGGTATGAAATTAAACTATTTGGTTGAAAATTCATATTTTTGGCCGAAAGTTCAACTATTTTGGTTGAAAATTGATATATAAATGATGAATTTTCAAGAAGAAAAATGTATATATCAAACAAGAAGGTTCATGTATTTTGTTGGAAATTTGTCTTTTTGGTAGGAATGAATATTCTTGGTTGAAAATTAATCTTTTTTTGTTGAGGATTCAACTATTAAGTAGTAAATTCTTGTTTTCAGGTTGAAAATTCAACTTTTTTGTAGGAAATTCGTCTTTTTGGCTTGAATATTCATCTTTTTCCATTGAAAATAATCTTTTTTTGTTGTTGAAAATTCAACTTTTCAAGTTGATAATTTAAATATCTTTTAAAAAGTTCGTCTTATTGGCTTTTTAATTTAACTATTTGGTTGAAGTTCAATTTTTTTTGCGTCAAAATTCGACCATTTGGTTGAAAGTTCTCAACTATTTGGTTGCAAATGCAACTGAGTATTTGAAAATTATTATTTTTATTTAAATTCAACTATTTAATTTAAAAAAGTCTGTTTTCTAATCCATTCAACTTTTTAACTTAAAAATTCAGTTCGAATTTAAAAGAAGAGTCTAAATTAGTTCTCTCTGCTTTAAAAATAAAATGAATTTATGAAAAATTGATTTAACAATGGTTGCTCACGTCTTTTTTTATATTTATGAAAAGCATATTAGTATACAAGTCGTACGGTCGTGAACTCTGAATAGTAATTTGGAGGCGGTACCTACTAACTATGTTGTAAATAAAGGAACCTTGTTATTTTTCGCAAAAAAGGAACTGTAGGAAAATGTTTTTTTTTTCAAGTTCGGTATTTCGACAAAAACCGGGACATTTTACTACAAACCGGGACGCTTCTCAAAACACCCAAAAACCGGGACATGTCCCGGAAAACCGGGACGCCTGGTCACCCTAGTTATAAGGGACCCGAAAGGAAACTTTTCAGTGCTAAGGCATTTTCAATTTATAATTTTTTTTTTTCGATGCACCCTAATACGTATAAAGAAGAAATGAAAATGAAGAATGCCAATGACATATTTACACACATTTTAAAAAACTGGATCAAGTACTAGGAATAACAGCAAGAATCAGTGACGTGATAGAGTGGTATACTCCTTATAATGATCCAATTCCCTTGTATGTGAAATGACCCGTAATCTTTGGGATACTGGTCGAGGAGAACGTTTTTTTTCACATTTTCTTTACATGGATAAAAGTGATCGGGGTTGTCCATCAACATCCGATGATTACTTTTTTTCCTTTCGGTTTATAGTAATTCAAGTACCATCGTTCATTCTTGCAGTCAGGAATATTTGGTCCATTTTTCTCAAGGGAATATGTCCTATAAATAGAAATTTTATATATGTACAGTAAGGGGCCGTGCATAAATTACGTAATTTCTTCCAATTAATTTTTTTTGGTTAATTTAGTCATTGTTTCTTATGAATTACCAAATTATTTCAAATTTCAACCAAGCAGTAGAAGTTCCGAATTTCAAAAGAATTTTCAACAAAATAGTTGAAACCGCAGCCAAAATTTATTCATTTTCAATCAACAGTTCCATTTTTTTTTGCTTTCTAAACAGTTGTTTTATTGAAATGTGAAGAATAATCAAAATCTTTTACTCTATTATGAAAGAAAAATCTCGTTTAGAAGAAATATTGCTACTGAAAAGTTTTTTGTTTATCAAGGTATAATTTATCTTTTGTTCATTACAGAATAAATAGATTTCAAGGCACTTTTTCTGGACTGGTGCCAATTATTTTATAGATTACAATTAACAGACTTTAATAAATATTGTGAATAATTCTATAAGTTTTTTATTTCTTCTGCGCTAATACAGAATGTTAATGTATACATTTTTTTGTGATATTCAATTTACAAATTATAAAAATTATTAGTTGGAAATTTCGATGTTAATTCAGTTTCAGAATTAGAATGAGCCATGGCCATATGACTTGAAATAATTCAATGATTTCTACGAATACGAAAGGTTTCACAAACAAAAATTTAAGAAAGATTTCACAAATATTTCCCATCATTTAAAAAGATTGTAACGATTTTAAAAAGGGTATAGTAAACCAGATTTCTAAGATTTCAAAACATTTCAAAGATTTGAAACTATTTCAAAATTTTTTAGAAGATTTCAAATATTTTAATGATTTCAAATGAATATAAAAGATTTCAGGAAAATTTCACAAATATTTCCGAAACTTCATAAAAATTTAATAAAGATTTTAAACAGAACAAGACTTTCAAAGATTTGAAAAAGGTATAAACCAGATTTCGAAGATTTCAATAAATTTCAAACGATTTCAAATGATTTCAATTTTTTTTAGGAGATTTCAGAAACATTTCAAATATTTCAATAATTTCAAACAAATACGAAAGATTTTACAAAGAATTCATAAGGATTTCAACAGATTTCAAGTATTTCAAAGATTTCAAGAAGGGTACAGTACACCAGATTTCAAATATTTCAAATATTTTAAAGTATTTCAACATTTTTCAGAAGATTTCAAAATATTTCACAAGGATTTTAAATATTTCAGTGATTTCAAACGAATACAAAAGATTTCAAAGATTTTATACAGAATTTATTAAAGATTTTAAAAAAATACAAGAATTTCAAAGATATCAAAAAGGGTACTTTACACCAGATTTCGAAGATTAAAAAAAAAAACTCAAAGATTTTAAAGAATTTAAAATTTTTTTAGAAGATTTAAAAGATTTCACATATATTTCAAAGAATTAATAAGAATTTTAAAATATTTCGAAGATTTTAAAGGATTTCAACATTTTTAGAAGATTTTAAAAGATTTTAAATATTTCAAATGATTTTAAAAGATTATAAATATTTCGAACCTATTTCACAAATATTTCAAAGATTTCATCAACAATGTATTAAAGATTTCATAAACAATGTGTTAAAGATTAAAAAAAAATAATACTAATTTCAAAGATTTCAAAAAGGGTGCAGTACACCAGATTTCAAATATTTCAAAAAATTTCAAAAGATTTCACAAATATTTCCAAGAATTAATAAGGATTTCAAAATATTTCAAGATTTTAAACGATTTCGACATTCTTCTGAAGATTTCAAAAGATTGCACAAAGATTTTAAATATTTGAAAATTTTTTAATTTCTTGAAATTCTTTAGATTTCCTTAAAGGAAAAGGTAAAAATCCTGTGAAATCTCTCGAAATGTTTCGAAATTCCTTGAACTCCATGGAAATCTTTTTAAATCTCTTAAAAACCGACGCAATCTTTTAAAATTATTTGAAATATTTAGAAAACCCTTAAATCCTTTTAAAAGTTTTAAAATTCGCGGTCGTCCCACAAAATTGGTTGAAATCCTTTGGAATCCCATAAAATAAAGAAATCATTCGTTTGTGCTTCCTCTATTTTTTGCATCAACTCTTTCAATATTTCAACATTCTTCATTTCTATACTGATTTTTCTATAATGATTTTTTGTAAATCGTCCAATACAATGTTGCATACTGTTTTTTCACTCTTTATTCAAGCAGCATAATTTTTGTTTTATTCACTTTAATTTTAAGAACCATGTTCGTCATGCTAGTATTCAGCCTGCTCAACATTTTCTGCAAGCCTTCGGCTGACTCTGCCATGACAACCTTATCGTCTGTAAACGCTAACTCACGCAACTTGAAACGCCAACCCACGCACCTTTGAACGCTAACCCACGCACCTCCACTTTTCCGAGATCCACTATAATTTTTTTCTTATAATGATTTTTTGTAAATCGTCCAAGACAATTTTGCATACTGTTTTTTCACTCTTTAATAAAAAACCATAATTTTTGTTTTATTCACGTTAGTTTTAAGAACCATGTTCTTTATGCTAGTATAACAGTCTGCTCAACATTTTGAATCGGGTAGTGTCACGCCTACCCTGAAAGGGAAATGGCTTAATGGTATACTTACTTCGGTTGACTCTGCCATGACAACCTTATCGTCTGTAAACGCTAACCCACGCAACTCCAAATGCTAACCCACGCACCTTCGAAAGCTAACCCACGCATCTTCACTTTTCCGAGATCCACGAAATCTGACGAAATCGCCTAAAATCTATGGATAATTTCTGGATTTCCTAATTAATTAAACTTATTCATTGAAGTTCTCTAAAAAAACGTTAAACCCCCTATAAATGTTTGAAATCCTTTGATTTTGTGAAATTGCTGGAAATGCATTAAAATCTATTGAAATCTTTGAAATCGCTAGGAATCCCTTCAAAAATTTAATTTGATTGGTTTTTTTGAGTTCACTAGAAACACCTTGAAGTTTTTTATAGTCCTACCCAAGTTTTTGAAATCCCTTGAAATTTTTTTTATTTCTTGAAATTCTTTAGATGCTCTTATAATCCCCAGAAATATTGGTAAATATTTAAAATTCTATAAATTCCCTCGAAATGTTTTGAAATTCCTTGAACTCCATGGAAATATTTTTAAATCTCTTGAAAACCGACACAATTTTTTAAAATTAGTTGAAATATTTAGAAAACATTCAAAATCCTTTTAAAAGTCTTAACATTCGCGGAAGTCCCTCAAAATTTGTTGAAATCTTTTGGAATCCCATAAAACCTCCTGATATGTTTGGAATTATTTCACGTAAAATAATTAAATAAATAAACCATTCGTTTGTACTTTCTCAATTTTTTGCTTCAGCTCTTTCAATATTTTAGCATTCTTAATTTCTATACTGATTTTCTTATAATGATTTTTTGTCAATCGTCCAAGACAATGTTGCATACTGTCTTTTCACTCTTTATTCAAACACCATAATTTCTGTTTTATTCACGTTAATTTTAAGAACCATGTTCTTCATGCTAGTATTCAGTCTTTTCAACATTTTCTGCAAGCCTTCGGTTGACTCTGCCATGACAACCATATCATCTGCAAACGCTTAACCACGCACCTTCGAACGCTAACCCACGCACCTTCACTTTTCCGAGATCAATATCTTCTTCGTGTGAGAGGGCCATTCTTAGGCACTTGTCTATGAATATAATAAATAGCCATGAGGACATAACGCATCCTTGCCTAACACCTTGCACAATATCGAACCAGTCACTCAATTGCCCAATTACCCTCACACTTCCTTTGCTACCTGCATATATCTATCAGGACTTCCCAAAGTTTATACTAAATTTCCTATAATATTTTTTCGTAAGGGGGGATTAAAAGGTATTGTAAAAGATTGCATGGGATTGCAAATGATTGCCAGGGATTGCATGAGATTGCAGAAAGAGTATACATCAAATTGCAGGATTATTCAAGCCCTCGAGTTTATGTTTTTTAAAATTTCTTTTTCAAAATTTAATAAACAGGGACATTTAGTCATAGACCTTGATGCCGTTCTCGAAAGTTTGGATCTTGGTCAACTCTGAAAGATTGTAATGCGTGCGGAAATGTACACGTTCTTGAAGTATTTCGCTGCGTTATTGTTCGGCAACGCGATAATCTGATAAGATAATTTAAAGGTTAAACGTCTCTTATAATCACTTTTCAATCTTTATTCAAAAACCATAATTTTTGTTTCATTCACGTTAATTTCAAGAACCATGTTCTTCATGCCAGTATTCGGTCTGCTCGACATTTTCTGCAAGCCTTTGGTTGACTCTGTCATGACAACTTTATCGTCTGTAAACGCTAACCCACGCAATTTCAAACGCTAACTCACGTACCTTCTAACGCTCACCCACGCACCTTCACTTTTTCGATATCCACACCTTCTTCGTGTGAGAGGGCTATTCTTAGATACTTGTCCATCAATATAATAAATAGCCATGAGGACATAACGCATCCTTGCCTAACACCCTCACACACGCTTTGCTATCTGCATTGTTTTTCTTGCTTGTAGGAGCCATTCATTGACTCCGAACTCTTATCAGGACTTTCCAAAGTTTATACTAAATTTCCTATAATATTTTTTCGTAAGTGGGGATTACAAGGTATTGTTAAAGATTGAATGGGATTGCAAAGGATTGCAAGGGATTGCATGAGGTTGCAGAAAGAGTGTACACCAAATTGCAGGAGTATTTAACCCCTTGAGTTTATGTTTTTTGAAACTTCTTTTTCCAAATTTAATAAACAGGGACATTAAGTCATAGACCTTGATCCCGTTCTCGAAAGTTCGGATCTTGGTCAACTCTGAAAGATTGTAATGCGTGCGGAAATGTACACGTAAGTTCTTGAAGTATTTCGCTGCGTTATTGTTCGGTAACGCGATAATCTGATAAGATAATTTAAAGATTAAACGTCTCTTATAATCAGCGGCGACGGGTGGTTACATCATATCGATCAAACATTCTCTGACATTCTCCACGGAAGAGAATTCTAGTTAATATCATAAGGGCGTTAAAAATCAATGAAGGCCGACGGCCATACGTGAGAAGTAAGTCATACTTAACACGAAACACTCGAGAAAAAGAGGTGTCGTATATCGATTCGTGGGCAAGGAACTGAAACAGTTGTGGTAGCATTATGCATTTATTGTAATGTGCACCTTCCTTTCTATTCTTTCCTTTTTGTAGAGCACCCACATTTTACTTTCTGAAACTTTTTGTCGCGTGTTTTTTGAGCATAAAGTCGAATTGGATCTTATACTGTTGAGTGATAAAAAATCTTTCCTTGTATGGATGAAATCAAGAGTGATTTGGTAAACTTGTGTAGTTAGTTTTTAATGAAGCAGAAAAAGACCGTTCTTACTGTGCAATATTCAAAAAGTCCCATTAAGGCCATGTGATGAGTGGGTCACGTGACCAGATTCCTACCTTACCGGCACTTGTTTTATTTCCCAACTTATTTTCACACGAAGCGCCACATCGAGTTGAAAATTTGGGATACTAAATAAGAAGCACTAAGAAAGGTGGGTCTCGTCCTGAATTTTTATAATTATGAAAAAAGTTTTTTTTGTAAATAATTTTTTTTTGCTGTTTTCATGATTATTAAAATTTAGGACTAGACCCACATTTCTTAGTGCTTCTTATTTATTATCCCAAATTTTCAACTCGATGTGGCTATTCGTGTGAGAATAAGTTAGGAAATAAAAAAAGTGTCGGTAAGGTAGGAATACGGTCACGTGACCCACTCGTCACATGGCCTTAAGTTTATATCAGTTCTATCCGGTGGTTTTTATCTCGAGAGATTTTTTTTTGTCATTTCAGAGTAAATGCCAGTTGATCAATTTTATCCAGCAATTTGATAAAAATCATATGCAACACTTTGATAGAGATTTCGGATTTTTTATTTTATCAGTAAATTCCGCATCAGAATTATCCGATTCTCAAGATCATTGACCGTCTACCGACACGTTGAAATTTGAAAACTGAGCTGAATTTTCCAGACTTTCCAGAGTTGAATATTCGTTTCTTTTTTGGTTGAAAATTAATTTTTTTAACTGAAAATTTAGTAGAAAATTAATCTCTTTCGTAGAAAATCTAAGTATTTTTGGTTAAAAATTTTATTATTTGGTAGAAAATTTAATTATTTTGTTCAAAATTTGACAGTGTTGTTATAAAAACATTTCTTTTTTTCAAGTACAACTATTTGGTTGAAAATTAACTTTTTTTAAATTTAACTCTTTTGATGAAAATTGGTCTTTTTGGTTCGAAAATTCATCACATGGTAGAACTTTTTCCTTTTTTTTAATGCAACTTTTTTGTTGCAAATTAATCTGTTTTGATTATACATTCAACTATTTGGTTAAAAATTCAACTACTTGGTTGATAGTTAAAATCCGTTGTTAACAATTAATTTTGTTAGTTCGAAAATTGAATTAGTTTCTTAAAAATGGTTTTATTTTATTTTGAGAAGTAATTTTTTTTTTACTTAAAATTTAACTATTCCGTTGTTGGTTGAAACTTGATCTTCTTTGCTTAAAAATGGAACTAATCGGTTGAAAATTTATCTTTCTTCGTTGAAAACCCCAGTATTTTTTGTTAAAAATTGTATTGTTTGGTAGAAAATTTGATTATTTTTTTAAAATATGTTTTTATTTTGATTGAAATTGAATTTTTCAACTGACAATTTAACTATTCCATTGCTGGTTGAAAATTTATTTTTTATTTTTCCTCAAAAATTCTACTATTTGTTTGACAGTTTATCTTTTTTAGTTGAAAATTAAACTATTTCGTTGAAAATTTATGTATTTTGTTGAAAATTCATCTTTTTTGCTAGAAAATTATTCTTCTTGGTTAAAAGTTCATCTTTTTGATTGAAAATTAAAGTTTTTGATTGAAAGTTGAAATCTTTTTGTTAAAAATACATTTTTTTAATAGAAATTCATGATTTTAGTTAAAAATTCATTTATTTAGTAGAAAATTAAACTATTCTGTTAAAAGTTAACCTTTTTTGGTAGAAAATTAACGTTCTTCTTTGAGAATTCATCTTTTTGGGTTGATAAATCAGTAATTTGTTTGCAATTTTTTTCCTTCACTCAAAAATATTTCTTTGTGGTAAACTCAACTTTTTTCTTTGAAATTCGTGTTTTTGATTGAATTCCACTGTTTTTAATTTTAATTACTTTTTTTTTTTAGTTGAAATATCAACTCTTACATTTTTCGTTGATAATTTTTTTTTTTTTTGTTTATAATTAATTTTTTCAACTGAAAATTTGAATCTTCCATTCTTTGTTGAAAATTTATCTTTTTTAGTTTAAAATTCATGTATTTTATTGAAATTTAGTCTTTTTGGTTGAAAATGAATTTTCTTGATAAAAAATTATTTGTTTTTGTTAAGGATTTAAGTATTTTTATTGAAAGTTTGTCTTTTCTGGTTGAATTTAACTGTTTTTGGTTTCAAAGAAAAATATATTAGATTTCAGTTGAAATATCAGCTAGTACATTTTTTGTTGAGAAATCATCTTGTTTGGTTGAAAATTTAACTACTTGGTTGAATGTCACTCTCCTTTGTTGAAAATTCATTTTTTTCTAAAAGGTTTATCTTCTTAGTAGAAAATAATTCGGTTGAAATTTTTTTTCCTTCTTGACTGAAAAATCTGTCTTCGTTGAAAATTTTACTCTTTTGTTGAAAATTTGTCTTTTTGGTTAAAAGAAACTGTTTTTTATTTAAAAGTCAACAATTTTGTTAAAAATTCATTTATTATGCTAAAAATTCGTCTTTTTGGTAGAAAAATAAACTCCTTGTTTAAAAATTCATGTTCTTAGTTGAAAATTTATCTACTCAGTTGAAAGTTGAACTTTTTTTTTAATTTATTTTTTCGGTTGATGATTGAAAATTCATCTCTTTGGTTGAAAATTTAAATATATTTTGGTGAATTTTTTTCAATTCGTCTTTTTTGGTAGAAAAATAATCTTCTTGGTTGAAGATTCATATTTTTGGTTTAAAATTTATCTACTTAGTTGAAAGTTGAACTCTTTTCTTGAAAATTCTTTTCTTTCGCTTGATGATTTATCATTTTATTTCAAACTATCTCCTTAGTTGAAAATTTAACTATTTAGTCGAAAATTTTTGTTTGTTTGAAAATTAATTTTTTTTACTGAAATGGAACTATTCCATTTTTAAAAATTTGTATTTTTGGGTTAAATCTTCATCCCTTTGCTAAAAAACCTGACTATTTTTGTTAAAAATTAATTTTTTTACTGAAAATTTAACTATTTCATTGTTGGTACAAAGTGTACCATTTTCAGTTGAAAACTCATCTTTTTGGTTAAAAATTCATCTGTGTGGTTTAAAATAGAACCATTTTCTTGAAAATTCGTTTCTTTTTGGTTAAAATTTTTTGTTTGAAATGAAAATATAATTGTACCGTTTTTGGTTAAAAATTTATCCTTCGTAGTTAAAAATTTAACTATTTTCTTGAACTTTGAACAATTTTCTTAAAAATCGTCTTTTTTTTGTTTGAAAAATCAACTTATTGGTTGAACGTCACTCTCCTTTGTTAAAAATTTATTTTTTCTAAAAGTTCATCATTTCGGTTGAAAACTGGTTTTTTTGTTGTTGAAAATAAATTTTTTCAACTTAAAATTTAACTATTCTAGTTCTTGTTCAAAATCCAACTATTTGGTTGAAAGTTTTTCTTTTTTAGATGAAAATTGAACTATTATATTTGCTTGAAATTTCATGAATATTATTCAAAATCGTGTTGTTTGGTTAAAAATTCAACTATATGCTTGGAATTTGAACTTGTTTGTTAAGCATTTATTGTTTTTGGTCTGTGGTTGAAAATTTAACTATTTTCTTAAAAATTCGTTTCTTTTTTGGTTAATTTTTTTTTTACTGAAAATTTAACTTGACCATTTTTGGTTAAAAATTTATCTTTTGTAGTTGAAAATTCAACTATTTGCTTCAAAGTTTAGAATTTTGTTGAAACTCTTCTTTTTTGGTTGAAAATTCAATTACTTGGTTGAAGGTCACTCTCCTTTGTTTAAATTACATTTTTTTCTAAAAAAATTCATCAAATTAGTTGAAAATTCTTTTTTTAGTTCAGAATAAATTTTTTCAACTTAAAATGTAACTATTCAATTTTTGGTTGGAAGTTTAGCTTCTTTGTAAAAAATTATGTTTTCATTCTTAACTATTTTGTTGAAAATTCGTTTTCATATTTCAAAATTAATTTTATTAGTTAAAAATTTAACTATTCCATTTTTTGTTGAAAATTCAATTATTTGGTTGAAAGCTTATCCTTCTTGGTTGAACTAGGTGAATATAAAAACACTAGTAGAAAGAAAAAAATGTATAGAATTCCTGAAAAAAAATCCAACGACCAAATTCGGACAACCACCACAAAATGCTTCTATTGTAATTAAAAAAAAAACTTTTTCTTAAAACAAAATTTTTTTTTTTTTGACAAAAATATAAAAGAGGAAAGAAAAATGAGAAGGCAACCAACCAAATCCCCTTTCTTCTCTTTTTTTATTTCTTTCGTCTATTTTATTTTTATTATTATCAGAAAATTTGTATTGTGATTTGATAATAATAAAAACAAAAAAGATGAAAGAAATAAAAAAAGAGAAGGAAGGGGATTTGGTTGGTTGCCTTCTCATTTTGCTTTCCTCTTTTTTGTTTTTGTCCAAAGGTATTTTTTTTTTAAGAAGTTTTTTTTTTTAAGAAAATTTTTTTTTTTTAAACTACAATAGGAGCATTTTGTGGTGGTTGTCCGGATTTGATCCTTGGATTCTTGTTTTTGTTTTCTGGAATTCTATACATCAAATTGAGTATTGGACGTTAAATAGGATTTTGAATTTGATTTTAACCTAATTTAAAATTCTTAAATTTTAAAGAGAAAAATTATAGAAAGAAAGAAATTAATTTTCAGAGCCATCGATGTTTTATAGTCCAATATAGAAGAATTGTAATTTTTATCTCACCCTGAAATTCAAAATTTTCTAAAACATTCCTGGTTTTAGAAATATTATGTTGGTCATGACTAACCTAAGACTCTCAATAAAAATTATAACAACTGTCACTCGAAATTACTCTCCAATTCAAGGATTATCATCAAAGAATAACAGAAAATTTTAACGTCTTTTCAGAATAGATGGAAATATAAATTAAAAGTTATTTTAATTAATTTTTTTTCTGAAATAAGATCGTCTCCTTTCGCTCCGCTGGGATTCGAACCTCAGAACTTCCGATTTCGGGTCGGGTGCTTTCTCATCAAGGTACTAGAGAGATCAAGAGAAGAAAATTTTTTCAGAAAATACACGCGTTATTTCGCCAGGTGGTAAATCAAATTTTTTCAAGGAATCTGTATTATCATCAGAGAACAACAGAAAGGTTTAACGTCTTTTCAGACTAGATGGAAATATGAATTGAACATTATTTTAATTAATTTTTTTCGGAAAAAAGATCGTCTCCTTTCGCTCCGCTAAGAATCGAATCTCAGAACTTCCGATTGCCGGTCGGGTGCTTTCCAATTAAGCTACTAGAGAGATCGAGAGAAGAAACTTTTTTAAGAAAATATACGCATCATTTTGCCAGGTGGGAAAACAAATTTTTCCAAGGAATCTGTATTATCATCAGAGAATAACAGAAATGTTTAAATTCTTTTCAGACTAGATGGAAATATGAATTAAAAATTATTTTAATTAATTTTTTTTCTGAAAAAA
>CAKNYM010050963.1:12352-27480 GCA_932195095.1 Andricus curvator
AACGTCTTTTCAGACTAGATTGAAATATGAATTAAAAATTATTTTAAATAATTTTTTTTCTGAAAAATATCTTCTCCTTTCGCTCCGCTGGAAATCGCACCTCAGAACTTCCGATTGCCGGTAGGGTGCTTTCCCATTAAGCTACTAGAGAGATCGAGAGAAGAAATGTTTTTTAGAAAATACACGCATTATTTTGCCAGGTGGTAAATCAAATTTTTTCAAGGAATCTGTATTATCATCAGAGAACAACAGAAAAGTTTAACGTCTTTTCAGACTAGATGGAAATATGAATTAAAAATTATTTTAATTAATTTTTTTTCTGAAAAAGAATCGTCTCCTTTCGCTCCGCTGGCAATCGAACCTCAGAACTTCCGATTGCTGGTCGGTTGCTTTCCCATTAAGCTACTAGAGATATCGAGAGAAGAAACTTTTTTCAGAAAATACACGCATTATTTTGCCAGGTGTTAAATAAAATTTTTTTAAGGAATCTGTATTAACATCAGAGAATAACAGAAAATTTTTACGTCTTTTCTCTAATTCAGAACCATAAAAGTTATTTTTGATACATATACAGTAGGGTGGGTCGAAAATAAATACTTTTTGAATTCGAAATCGCTACAATGCGGAAAAGTAGCGTATTGGGGTCCTAAAAAGGTATAATTAATTTGGAATCGATCGACATGCAGCTTAGTTACCCACAATCAAAAAAAAAGTTTAAAAAATTTCTTGTTTGCAGAGTTTTTGAATTTTATTAAATTACATTTTTTTTACATACCTGGAGGTCAAAAAAGTCTTCTCAATTTTTTTCGGACTTTAATCTATCATTTTCTGAGAGATAATTCCTATTTAATTTATCATTGTTTCCGGAAATTTTTTTTTAGTACGCTTGCAAATAGGAGGAGAATTATTTGAGGTACATGAAAACATTTTAGTGATAAAAATGCATTAGAAAAAAAATTTTCAAGACCCAGGAATTGAAATTGGCAAAATAGCGAATTTTTAAAATTTTGATTTTGGTATTTAGTGAACTTATCTTTATAACTTGTAGTTCAAACATTTTTCCGAGCATATTTGGGTTTTTTAAACATAAAAATACACTAGAAAAAAAATCGACAAGACCCAGGAATCGAAATTGGAATGACAGCAAATTTTCTTATTTCGGAATTTTGTATCTAACATAATTAATTTTTTTTATTTATAGGTTTAACATTTTTCAAAATTGCATGAAAAAAGGAAAAATTGGGTGATACTGCATGCACAAAGAACGATTCCTTCTTTCAGTTCGAAAAATAATTGCATCTAAGGAAATCAGGTTCACAGGTAACTTTTCAAATTCAATAAACAACGATTCAGCATTTTTAAAAGTTGCTGTTTTCAATTAAGATTCCTGGGTCTTGTGGATTTTTTCTCAAGTGTATTTCTATGTTTAAAAAACCCACACATGCTCTCAAAAATGTTTCAACTACATGTTATGAAGATAAGTTCAAAAAATACCAAAAACAAAATTTTAAAAATTCGTTGTATTGCCAATTTCAATTCCTGGGTCTTGGGGATTTTTTTTCTAATGCATTTTTGTCATTAAAGAGTTTTCATGTAGCTCAAATAATTCTCCTCCTATTTGCAAACGTGTTAAAAAAGATCTCCGAAAACAATGGTAAATTAAATAGGAATTATCTCTCAGAAAATGATAGATTAAAATCCAAAAAAAATGAGAAGACTTTTTTGATCTTCAGGTATGTAAAAAAAATTGAAACTCAATCAAATTTAAGAACTCTGCAAACAACAAATTTTTGAAACCTTTTTTTCGAGCGCGGGTAACCAAGCTGCATGTCGATCGATTCCAAATTAATTATACTTTTTTAGGACCCCAATACGCTACTTTTCCGCTTTGTAGCGATTTCGAATCCCAAAAGTATTTATTTTCGACCCACCCTAATATACAGACGCTCTGTTATTATTTTTTGTTTGTTAAAAAACTAGAAATATAAAATGAAGCTTTCAAAGTTTAAGCAAAAGCAGATACGGTATATCCGTATAATGCAGCCAATGAATAGAGCCCAGTTTTGAAATTAAAGAAGCTTAATAGAGTTTAATGCAGGAACAGTTGTGAGGTTGCCTGGAAACATGGTACATAACACATTCAAGTTCGTGTATGGCACACAGTAACATGTATCTTTCAACGTGACTCAGATTTATTCCACGAGGCTGTGTAAAATCCACGTTTTACACGTTTTACACGCATTTCACGGGCTTAATGCGTAGATACATTTCTATGCTAAAACAGAGCAATGTCCGAGCGGAGCGAGGAACGAGCTGAAATAAATATTGGGCTTGTGTGTACGAAATCCCGCATTCTGCATGTATAACTTTTTTTTCCATAGTTTTAAATACTCTGAGCTGCTGGCTTATGGAATTTGTAATTTTTCCGCGGTCGGTAAGACAAATGAAAAACAAAAAATAAGTGGATGTGCCAAAATAGTAAAAATATACCATTATATTTATTTAACAATTTAAATAGTTTCAACCCAAACTCAAATCGGTTTAATCTACATCGTAAAACTCTACAACAAATAATGTAAATTTTAAAAACGTTTTATGCTACAATATGATTATATGCCATGATGCTATGGAAGAAATTCTTTAAAAAATGAAAAAATAAATGTAAAACAAAGTTTTTAAATTATTATACCTCTTTTAGGGACTGTTTTCCATCAAAAACGCTATTTGCGTGTGAAAAAACGCTTTGGTCGTTCTTACAAAGTCCTTTAAAAAAAAGGACCAAGCAAGGCGGATGGATGGTCATCCTACCCTCGATTTAAGTGTTCCGTACGCGTAGGCGAAATTCAAAAAATTGTTATTTTTCTTATTTTTTAACCATTAATATCAAAAAAGTAATTATGTGAGATAGCCAATCAAATTTTTTATCTTAATTCTACATGTCAAGAGCTTCAATTTGAGCCATCCCGGAAAAAAATCGAACTAAAAGAAAAGTTTCCAGCATAGGGGTCTAAATAACCAAATTTTCTTCGGGTATACTTCCGAAAAGGTCACCCAAGACTTGATGCTTGGCCTAGGGGTTCCTTCACTAAAAGGATTTTTGGCGTAGATCAATATAAATTAAGTTATTAATAATTTTGCCTTTTTTTAAAATTAGTTCTTTTGAAAATCTCGAAAAATATTGATTTTGGAAAAAAATGTTTTTCACAAAAGTTGTAGATCTCGTCGAAACAAATATTTTTTATATTCATACTTTTTTCTAAAATTAACATTTTTCGTGAAAAATGACAAAAGTGAATTTTCAGATTTTTTGTTATCACCACTAAGATGCGTGGTTTTTTTGGGCGTTGGGAAAGGGGTCGTCTTAAATATTTTTCAATGATAAGAGTTCATTCTTTAAAAAAATGTTTGGACCCTAATATCGCAAGTTTTGAAATGTTTCTGTAACGAAAAATCTGTAAATTAATTTTTGTCATTTTTCATGAAAAATATTAATTTTAGAAAAAAGTATGTGGTTCGACGAGATCTACAACTTTTGTTAACAACATTTTTTTCCAAAATCAATATTTTTCGAGATTTTGAAAAAAACTGATTTTTCAAAAAGTCAACATTATTAATAATTGAATTTATATTGTTCTGCGCCAAAAATCCTTTTAGTGCGTTAACTAGGTTCTTAATGGAACCCCCAGGCCAAGTATCAAGTCAATATTCTGGAGTGACTTTTTCGGAAGTATATCCTTTTCTTCATTTTTTTGTTATTGTTTAACCACCGATATCAAAGAAAGAAATCTATCATACTAAAAATTTTATTTTTGATCTCAATTCTATATTCGAAGAGCTTCAATTTGAGCCTTTCTTGAAGAAAAGTCGTACTAAAAGATAAGCTTCCAGCATCGGGGTCTAAATACCCAATAGATAGATACTTCAAATAACAGTTTTATTAAATAATAGATTTCATGCTTTAACGATGATTCATTATAATAAATTAAAAATTTAAAACTTTTTCGGGTTTCAATCGTGTGCGAAACTATGAATCTTGCCGACGTTTCGTCAACATTGCAGTTCACTTCTTCAGGGCTGACCTGAAACTCAAGTTTCAGGTTATGTTGTTCTTATACACGTATTCTCTACGATGCCTGTGATTGGCCAGAGCGCCCAATGTTGGGGACTGGTTGAACTTGATTGGCCAGTCAAGACTTTTTTTTTAAACCCGGGATGACGGGAAGCCAAATGGGATTGGTATTATAACCATTGTCCCTATTGATGTTATTAGGGTGTTTTAAGATTTCGATTGCTTCTCTATGTTTTCTTGGGAAAATATTGTACGTTTTTGCGATGACGGTTGTTTTCTCAAATAAAATGCTATGTCCTGTTTCGATATGATGCCCAGCTAGTGCTGATTGCGTGAAATGTTTTAGCCTGACTTTACTCGAATGTTCCTTTACACGTTGGCTCATCGCTCTCCCGGTTTCTCCAATATAGACATTGCCACAAGAACAAGGGATTGTATATACTCTCGGTTTAGAAATTGTCCTATTTTCGCAGGTGGTTTAAATATGGTTTGGATGTTGTGTTTGTTGAGAATTCTTTCTATTTGTTCTGTGATACCTTGAATGTAGGGTAGGATGGTAGTCGTTTGTTAGTAGGTTGTGTTGACTTGTTTTTTTGAGTGCATTTTCTTATTGCTTTATCAATTTGTTTGTTTGTGTAATCGTTTTGTATTTGTATTGTGTTGCATTGTTGTATCTGTTTAACATTTTGTAGTTCCTTTTGTAAGTTATCTTTATCTGTTATGGAGACATACAAGGGAGATGATGACCGATTGCTTTTGAGATGGGTGGTGGTGGAGGAGACATGTAGGTATCTGTTTGTATTGGTGGGTTTTCTGTAAACTTCATGTCCTAATGTGTTATCAGATCTTTTGTAAACTAGCACGTCCAAGAAAGATCATTTTCTGTTTTGTTCAATTTCCATGGTGAACTGGATATTAGGGCGTAATTGATTGATGAAATCAAAGAACTTGTGTAGTTCATCTAGTCCATGTCTCCAGATGACAAAAGTGACGTCAAAGTAACGGCACCGAAATTCCGGTTTAAGCTTGGATTTGTTAAAGATTTTAGTTTCTAGATTTTCCATAAAGATGTTGGCTATTACAGGTGAGATTGGAGATCCCATGGATGCTCCTGAGGTTCGTTTGTAGAATTAGTTATTGAAAGAGAAGTAGTTATTAGTAAGACAGTGTTCTATCAAAGGTGCGAGATTGGAGGGGAAGTTTGCAACGGATTTAATAATATCGATTTTATAATCTCATCATTCAGGACAATGTTGCATATTATTTTCTCGCATTTTCCTTCAAAAACCATAATTTTTGTTTTATTTACGTTAATTTTGATGCTCATGTTCTTCATGCTTGTATTCAGTTTGCTCAATATTTCTTCCAAGTCTTCGATTGACTCTGCTATAACAACCTTATCATCTGCGAAAGCTAACGCACGTACCCTCACTGTCTCGAAATCCACACCTTCTTCGTCGAAGAGGGCCATTCTTAGCCAATCGTCAATGAATATACTAAATAGCCATGAGGATATAATGCATTCTTGTCTAACACCTTGCATAATATCGAACCAGTCACTCAGTTCTGCATTATCCATTACACTCGCTTTGCTACCAGCATATATTGTCTTTATAGCTTGTAGGAGCCATCCATTGACTCCTCACTCTTTCAGGACTTTCCCAAGTTTACTTCTATCCACCTTGTCAAACGCTTTTTTTAGATCAATAAATGCACAGGAAACTTTTTTCTTACTCTTAAACTTTTTTCTGTAATCTGTTTTGAGCTATATATTTGATCCGTACATGATCTTCCTGGCATAGATTCACTTTGGACTTTCCATATCTTTTCTTCTGTTTTTTTCATTACCTTGCGAATAAGTATAGAATATAAAAGTCGAGGGGTCGATCACTCCGATATTCCTGGTACACTCACGAAATATTTCCATATATTCTTTCAATATTCCCAGATATTCTTGATATTCTTTATATTCCCAAATATTCTTGATATCCCTTATATTCCCAAATATTCGCACATATTCCGAGGTATTCCTAAATATTCACAAATATTCTGAAATATTATATTCCCCAATTCCCCGATTCCTTCCCTTCCGTTCACCGATTGTATTTGTATAGCTTTTTATTTGGTGCCTTTGCAATTTTTGCTTGTCATTCATACAAGTTTAAAAGTTATTGACTTCAGATAATTAATTTTAGATTGTTAGTTCAAAATACTTTAAATTCAAAACTGTTTAAGTTTCAATACATGTTATTACTTCAATTTTGAAATTGTTCATTGTTTTATTATGACCGATTATGACGTGGAATTGTTAGGTTTTCTAAATTGATATTATTTAATTTTACATATCTTTTTTTGAACTTAATAACGTTTTAATGCTTAACTTTTAAATGGTCTTATCTGATTTAAGGGGCCGTGTATAAATTACCTAGTTGAATTTCTAAACAAACAAGATGAGTTTTCAACGAAAAATGTAATAGTTAATATTTTAACCACGAAAAGATTTTTATCTTAAATAAAAAACATTTAAATTGAAAAAAAAGATGAAAGGTCTACCAATAGAGATAAACTTTCAAATTAAAAAGACAAATTTTCAACAAGAGTTGAATTTTCAACCAAGAAAAATGTTCCAGACAATAAAGAAAAAAAGCTTCATTCAAAATATTGAATTTTCAAGCCAGAAAGACGAGCTTTGTACAAAACAGGTAATTTTCAACCAAATAGATAAATTTTCAACTAAAATTATGAATCTTTATACAAAAAAATTAATTTTTAAGAAAGTAGTTCAACTTTGAACGAAGGAGTTGATTTTTCAACCTAAGAAGATTAATTTAAAAAAATGTAATAGTATATATTTTAACAAAAAAATATTTTAATGTTAAGTCAAAAACAGTTGAATTTAACCAAAAAAGACGAATTTTCAACAAAATACTTGAATAATTCTCAACTAAAACAGATTAATTTACAACCAAAAAGTTGCATTTATAACAAAAAAAATGGATTTTCTACCAAAAAAGAAGAATTTCCAACAAAATACGTCAACTAATTATTAACCAAGAGGATTATTTTTCTAACAAAAAATATGAATTTTCAACCAAATAGTTGAATTTTCATCTAAGAAAGATAAACTTTTCACAAAAAATGTAATAGTTAAATTTTCAGTAAAAAAATAATTTTCAGCCAAAAAATAAAACGAATTTTCAACGAGATAATTAAATTTTAAATCAAAGAAATTAATTTTTAACTAAAATTATGAATCTTCAACTATAAAAATGAGTTTTTTAACAAAGTAGTTCAATTTTCGACGGAAAAGTTAAGTTTTTTTACTAGCTTGTGGACCTTCCTAAAAAAATATTGAATTGCCTACCATATTGTTACATTTTCGAGCCCAAAGTAAGAATTTCCTACATAACAGTTGAATTTTTAACGCAAAAATGTGAATTTTCAATTTAAACAGATTATTTTTTACCAGACAGTTAAATTTTTAACCAAAATAGTAAATTTCTACAAAAAGAGAAGAATTTTCAAATCAAAAAGACGAATGTTCCACAAAATATTTGAATTATCAACCGAAGAAAAATTTTTTAGTCAAGAAGTAAACAAATTTCAACAAATTGTAGAATTTTCAAGCCAAAAAAACTGAATGGACTTTCAACCAAAAATAGTTGGATTTTCTTATTGGGTTCTAATAATTCAGTTCGCATTTAAGTAAAAACCGAAAAAGGGGGGAACGTCTGTGAAAACTGCGATAAATAAATAGGAATTTTGATAATTTATACATTAAATAATAATATTAATAGAATACAAAAAGTGTGTCGGACTTCGCCACATTTCAGACACTGAAGATATTATAAAATATTACTAAAATTGTAACTAAATACTTATTGTTATTGACACATTTAATTTTCTAAAACTAATTCCGTTAAGCTTCTACGTTTATTTAATTAGCAGAGTTTATATTTTATATGTAATTTCGTTTCCTAAGTTAATAAAATCTTAGCAAGATTTGGAGAGGGAGGGAGGTATTTTACTTGGGGCGGAGAGGGGGTTAAACATTTCACAAAAACACCCTACGTAATTTGTGGATGAGCTCTTATTTGTTTGTTTATTCATTTATTATTTCGTGAATTTGTGATTATTTGTGGATCTCCGGACAGTGATGGTACGTGGGTTAGCGTTTGAAGATTATAAGGTTGTTTCGGCAGAGTCAATCGAAGATTTGTTAAGAATGTCACATAGGCCTCAAAATTAACATAAATAAAACAAAACTTATGGTGTTTGAAGGAAAGGGTGAGAATGTATATAATAAGTAATTTAATATACACTGTTAAAAATGTTTGGAATTCTCCAACACTTCTACAATACAAGCGTAAGGTAAAATTGCAAACACGTTATTGGAATGACGAAATTTCAATACATGTATTGTAAGTGCTGTAAATCGTGAAGCACCGTCGATCATTCCAATACATGTATTGTAGCGTTTATAAATCGAAAATTGTGCACAAGGGATTCACGGAATTTATGGAATTCATTAAACTAATGGAATTCACGAAATTTATGGAATTCATGGAATTCGCGGAATTAATGGAATTCACGGAATTCAAGGAATTCACCAAATTTATGGAATTCACGGAATTCGCGGAAGTCACTAAATTTATGGAACTCACAGAATTCATGGAATTCACAAAATTCATGAAATTCATGGAATGCACGAAACTTATGGAATTCACGGAATTCATTGAATTCGCGGAATTCACTAAATTTATGGATCTCACAGAATTCATGGAATTCACGAAATTTATGGAATTCGCGGAATTCACGGGATTTATGGAATTCATGGAATTCACGGAATTCATGGAATTAACGGAATTCATGAAACTTAAGGAATTCATGAAACTTAAGGAATTTACGAAATTTAGGGAATTCATCGAATTCGCGAAATTAATGGAATTCAAGGAATCCACTAAATTTATGGAATTCACGGAATTCATGGAATTCGCGGAATTCACTAAATTTATGGAATTCACGGAATTTATGGAATTCAGGGAATTCGTGAAATTCAAGGAATTCACGAAATTTATGGAATTCACGAAATTCATAGAATTCGCGGAATTAACTAAATTTATGGAATTCACGGAATTCACGGAATTCATGAAACTTAAGGAATTCACGGAATTCAAGGAATCCACTAAATTTATGGAATTCACGGAATTCATGGAATTCGCGGAATTCAGTAAATTTATGGAATTCATGGAATTCACGGGATTGATGGAATTCATGGAATTCGTGAAATTCAAGGAATTGACGAAATTTATGGAATTCACGGAATTCATAGAATTCGCGGAATTAACTAAAAATATGGAATTCACGGAATTCATGGAATTCACGAAATTTATGGAGTTCATGGAATTCACCGGATTTATGGAATTCACGGAATTCATGAAACATAAGGAATTCACGAAATTTATGGAATTCACGGGATTTATGGAATTCACGGAATTCATGGAATTCATGAAATTCACTGAATTCATGGAATTCACGGAATTATTGGAATTCACGGGATTCATGGTATTCATGGAATTTATGGAATTCATGGAACTCATGGAATTCATGGAACTCACGGAATTCATGTAATTCAATACATTCTCGGGATTGACTGTATTCACGGAATTCGCGGAATTAACTGAATTCACGGAATTCATGGAATTTACGGAATTCACGAAGTACATGGAATTCGAGGAATTGACGGAATTTATGGAATTCAAGAAATTGACGGAATTTATGGAATTCAAGGAATTCACGGAATTGATCTAATTCGGGGAAATTACGGAATTTATGGAATTCAAGGTGTTGAAGAAGCTCGTGCCATCCAAGTAATTCACGGGATTCGAGGAATTCATTGAATTTACGAAATTCACTGAATTAACGAAATTAATGGAATTCGCGGAATTCACCGAATTCATGAAATTCACTGAATTTACGGAATTCTCGGTATTCACGTTCCATGAATTCCTTGAATTCCGTGAATTCCTTGAATTCCGTGAATTCATTGAATTCCGTGAATTCATTGAATTCCATGAATTCTTTGAATTCTCTAAATTCATTAAATTTGGTAAATTCCTTGTATTCTGTGAATTCAATGAATACCATGAATCGGACGAATTTTTGGAATTCCGTGAATTTATCAGAATCCATGAATTCCATTAATTCCTTGAATTCCTTGAATTCCGGGCATTCATGGAATACCACGAATTCCTTGAATTTCCTGAATTCTTTGAATTTCATGACTTCCTTGAATTCCGTAAATTCCTTAAATGTCGTGAACTTCATGAATTCCTTGAATTTTCTGAATTCCTTGAATTCTATGAATTCCGCGAATTTCGTGATTTCGTTCAATTCCGTGAAATCCTTGAATTTCGTGAATTCCTTAGATTGCGTGAATTCCGTGAATTCCTTAAATTCCATCAATTCCTTGAATTCCATCCATTCCTTCAATTCCATCAATTCCGTGAATTCCATTAATTCCATGAATTCTATGAATTCCGCCAATTTCGTGATTTCCTTCAATTCCATGAAATCTTTGAATTCCTTGAATACTATGAATTTCATGAATTCCATGAAATCTTTGAATTCCTCGAAAACTATCAATTTCATGAATTCCGTGAATTCCGCGAAACCCTTGAATTCCATGAGTTCTGTGAATTCCGTGAATTCGATGAATTCCTTGAATCCCATGAATTCCATGAATTTCGTGAATTCCATGAGTTCTGTTAATGCCATGAATTCCGTGAATTCCATGAATTCTGTTAATTCAGTGAATTTCCTGCATTCTATGAATTCCGTAAATTTCGTGCATTTTGTGAAATCCTGATATTCCGTGAATTTCTTGAATTCCATAAATTTGAAGAATTGAATTAATTACGTGAATTCCATGAATGTCCTGAGAAATGATTTACGTTTTTTTTCTCAATTTTTCGGTTCAACAGGTGTCGACATATCCAGCCGCCAATACGATACAGAAGTGTTACTGGCTTCTGGAAATGTATTGTAAAATTGTAATACATGTGAGGTACCATTGCAGTACCAGCATTTGGGAGCTACAACATTTTGTATTGTAGCGTTACCTTACGTTTCGGAAATAAACTTCAACTACATTTGTTGGAAGCTTCGAGCGGAATTTTTTACATAATTTGAATATATTCCGAAATATTGTCTCATATTCTCAAATATTCCCTCATATTCCTACATATTCTCTCATATTCCTACATATTCCCTCATATTGCTACATATTCTTATATTCTTCATATTCTTTGTATTCCCCAATATTCCGATATATTCTGTATATTCTCGAATATTCTTTAGGGAATATATTCCTGGTAGGGGAAACCGCCCTACAGTAGATAGGAAAATATTCAACAGCATATAACTGCATCAGTTTTCAAAAATAAACAAAGATTATCGTTGTTAAATAAAGCTTACATATTGAATTGAGTATTCTTATAGAAAAAATATCACGAAATTAATCATTTAGCTGTATTAAACATTTTTATTAGACCTGGTCAAGGCTACGATTTTGACACCTTTGTCCATCAATAGATCATCGTTTTTGGTATTGCTTCTGGGCAATACAGAATACCACATTCTAGATAATTATAATTTATCATTAGTATACTTACAATTAAAATCAATTTATTGAGTAAATAATAGTGGAAACTATGATTATCTTACAAAAATCGCAAAAGTTTAAATTATTTACATTTTTGTTGTCTTTGATATACCGTGAGATTGGTACGATTGGTATAAGATGTTTAATCTTTATACAATTTAACCTGACTTGCGATGACAGAAAAGTGCAGCATTTTTACATACCTTAATACTAAAAATGATATCTTTTCCGAAAGGCTCCTTAAATCACAACTAAAATTTATGAGCTTTTTAATACAATAATTTGAATTCAAAAACTTCACGAATCAAAACAAACAAACACAAAACCGTTAACTGAAAACCGAGCTGAAAACAACTGCGAGACAGTCGCAGAGTTGCCAATTTTGACAGCGAAATTTTTTCTAATTTTCGGATTATCTACTGTTGGAAAATGTATTATCTAATAGAAAGTCCTCAAATATGTATAAATATTAAAGAAAGAACACTTTGTATTAATAAATATTGTTCATCAAAATGCAAGCTTCGATTCTAATGTATGAAAATGTCATAAAAATATTTAATTAAGTTAACAAGTATGAATAAAGAAGAGGTGAAATTTTTTTTTTCAGTTAAAAAATTAATTTTTTCTCTCACGCATTAGTTAGTTATAAAATTTCAATGAAACTTCGTTAGAAAATATAGTATCCTTGCTGAAACATTATACTAACAAAAGTAATTAACGTTTTTTGTCAGTTTTCCAGTTAATTAAGATTATCTACTGTAATGGTATACATCTACTGTAAGTCATATCGACCCCTCGATAAAAGTAAATATTACAGTTATGCGAGATATTCTTTGGGATTTATATATCGGACTAAAATGTTACAAAAATCGAAGCTATCCGCATGCAGAGTCGGTGGTTTTCATACCACCGCTTACATTCTTTGGCTAACTCCGAACTTACGCTTCAAGAGTAAATGTGCACGAGTGAGTGCACGCATAACTTGTATTTGCATACTTGGCTGTCGTCTGTGCACACACTATCTACATCAATTTCTATTTCGCACATATGTGTACTAAAGAATGAGGCTTAAATACCGATACATTAACGTGCAAGATGAACAAATAAGGAAAACCCGTTATCTGTATTGTGCGGGTTATCTTCATGATAATGCGAAATAACACGTTTTGAAGTAAAGAAAGTCTTCACCTTTTTTATTTTTTATTAAGTAAATAATGTTTGGCACCTCTTATTACCAGTTCAAAGCATGTTAATGTCCGAGCTTTTAAATTTTAATTAATTAAAACTATATGTTTAAAGATTACTTCGGAAAAATAATTATTTTTCAAGATATGTGTCTGAAGTAATCGTTAAAAATCGAATTTGAATTAATGCAAATTTAAAAACTCGGACGTTAACTTGTTTTAACATGGTGATAACATCTTCCAAAAATTATTTTGGTTAAACTACACTACTGACACTATTTGACACTTTTTTTTGAGATAACACTATTTTGCTACTATTTCAAAAAAAGAGACACTGAAAACACTAGTTTCAAATAAAAAAGACGAATTTTCAACCAAAAAAGATTTTTGAGTCAATAAACAAAAATTATATACAAAATTTTTAATTTTTAAGCCAAAAACATAAGCTTCCAACAAAACAATTGAATGTTCAATCCAAGTAGTTAGATTGTTAACTAAAAAGATAAGTTCTCAACAGAATACATACATTTTTAACCAAATAGTTGTATTTTGAACCAAGAAGATTAATATTCTATCAGAAAAGAAGAATTTTCAATCTAATACATAAATTTTTGACCAAATAGTTGAATTTTAAACCAAGAAGATAATTTTCCTACCGAAAAGACAAGTTTTTAATAAATTACAATAATTTTCAACTAAATACTTTGAAGAATGGGCGTGATAATAATCCAAAATTTGTTTCGTTGGTTATTAGTTTATATTTTTTTCGTTTCAATATTTTTTTTAAATAATGAATTTTCAAACCATAAAATATTAATTTTTAACTAAAAATGGAGTAGTTAAATTTTCATTGAAGAGAATTAATTTTCAATTCAAAAAAATTAATTTTCTACGAAACAGTTTAATTTTGTACCAAATAGTTGAATATTTTATGAAATTGTTGAATTTAATACCAAAATGTTGAATTTTGAAGCAAAAAAATCGAATTTTTAAAGAAAATTTTGAATCATCAACCAAAAAAATGAATAACTAAGAAAGTTGTTCAACTTCCAACCAGGGAATTGAATTTGCAAACGGGAAATATGAATTTTCAACATAAAATATAATAGTTGATATTTTAACAACAACAAAATTTTAATTAAAAATAAAAAACAGTTGAATTTAAAACCAACAAAGACGAATTTTCAACAAAATACTTTGATTTTTTATCAAAAAATTGGTTTTCTAACAAAAAAGACGGATTATTCAACAAAATACATAAATTTTTAACTCAATATTTGCATTTTTAACCAAGAAGATCAATTTTCTAACAAAAAAGACGAATTTTTATTTTATACTTTTTTCTTTTCCAACATTTTTGAACTAAATAATTGAATTTTTAAACCAAAACAAAAGATAAATTTTAACCAAAAATAGAGTAGATAAATTTTCATTGAGGAGAATTAATTTTCAATACAAAAAAAACTAATTTTCTACAAAACAGGTTAATTTTGTACGAAATAGTTGAATTTTATACAAAATTGCTGAATTTTCTAACAAAAAAGGCGAATTTTCAACAAAATACGTACATTTTTAAACCAAATAATTTAATTTTTAACCAATAAAATTAATTTTTTACTAAAAGGACGAATTTTTAACAAAAATTCATAAATTTTCAACTAGATACTTGAAACAACAGATGTGATGTTAGATAAAATTTTATTTTAATAATTTTTAGTTCATATTTTTTTTCTTAATATATTTTTTAGCTAAATAATTGCATTTTTTAATGAAAAAAAAAAAAAAAATAGTTTTCAACCAAAAATGGAGCAGGTAGGTATACTTCACCCAATAGTTTAATTTTATACAAAATTGTTGAATTTTCAAGTTAAAAAGAAGAATTTTCTAGTATTTCAACCTTCAACCAAGGAGCTGAATTTTCAACCTAAAAATATGAATTTTCAACGAAAAATATGATGGTTCATATTAAAAAAAATGTCATTAAAAATAAAAAATAAACAGTTCGATTTAACTAAAAAGGACGAATTTGTAATAAAATACTTTATTTTCAACCAAAAAAGATTAATTTTCAACGAAATACATACATTTTAACCAAATAGTTTAATTTTCTAACAAATTGTTGAATTGTCGAGTCAAAACCACGAATTTTCTACAAAATAATTGAATTTTTAAGAAAAAAGTTCATTTTCAACCAAAACAGATTAATTTTTAA
>CAKNYM010050963.1:36998-69837 GCA_932195095.1 Andricus curvator
TTTCCTTATTCTTTCTCCGTCTTTGTTATACTACTAGAAACCAACAAAATGTATCAAAGCCAATTTAGACTTCCTCATCAGGCATTATTTATAGAAAAACTAGAGCCGGAAAGAAGGAGCATGAAAAAATTCACACATCAAAATTAGATTTCCAAACTACTTCCATTCAGCTTATTAGAGACAATTATATAACACAGGGAAAAGAGGGAGAAAAAGGTCAAAGTCAACCAAAGAAAACCTCTTACACTTTCCTAATTTTTTTCTACGTATTTTTCATACCACTGGGGACCAAAATGCATCGAAGCCAATTTCGACCTCCTCATCAAGCATTATTTATAGAAAAAACTAGAGCCGGAAAGAAGGAGCATGAAAAAATTCACACATAAAAATTAAATTTTCAAACTGCCTCCTTTCCGACTCATTAGAGACAATCACATAACAAAAGAAAAGAGAGGGAGAAAAAGGGAAGAATCAACCAAAACCAACCTCTCACTCTTTCTCAGGGTGTCCAGCGACCTTAAAAACCTGGAATTCTCGTTGAATTTTTTTTTGAACCCCGAAAACCTGGAAATCACCTTTCATTCTTCACGAGAACCTTGAGTTACATTTTTTGTCTTTTAAAACAAATATTTTATTGAAATGCGAAAAGTAATTTAAATCTTTTAGTCTAATATGAAAGAAATCTCGTTTAGAAGAAATCTTGCTACTGAACAGTTTTTTATTTATAAAGATATAATTTATCTTTTACTCATTATTGAGAATGAGCCATGGCCATATAACGGATTTTCATGGGTTTCACCACTCGGTTTTTGAGTGTACACCAGATTACAAAACATTACTAAAAATTTCAAAAGGTTTCAAAATATTTCAAAGATTTTGAAATATTTAAAAGGAATATGAACATTTTACAAAGATTTCACGGATTTCAAGGATTTGAAAAAGGATACAGTACACCAGATTTAAAAGATTTTAAAACATTTCAAAGATTTGAAACGATTTCAAAAGGTTTCAAAACATTTTAGAAAATTTGAAAAGATTTCACTAAGATTTCAAATAATGCAATGATTTCAGCGAATAAAAAAGATTTCACAAACAAAGATTTAAGAAAAATGTCACAAATATTTCAAAAGATTTCAAAGATAACACAAAAATTTCCTAAAGATTTCGAACATTTCATAAAGATTGCAAGGATTTCAAAGATTTCAAAAAGACTTGTAAACCAGATTTCAATGATTTCAAAAGATTTCAAAGATTTTAAAGATTTTAAAAAGGGTATAGCAAACCAGATTTCTAAGTTTTCAAAATATTTTACACAGATTAAAAATATTTTAATGATTTCAAATGAACACAAAAGATTTCAGAAAGATTTCACAAATATTTGAAAGATTTCATAAAAATTTCAAAAGATTCAAAACATTTTTACAAATATTTCAAAGATTTCAAGGATTTTAAAGATTTTAAATATTTTATAAAAATTTTAAAAGATTCTAAAAGATATCGCAGAAAATTCAAGATTTCACAAAGATTAGTACGTCAAGAGATTTCAACGAATTCACAAAGATTTCAAAAGATTTCAAGGATATCAAGGATTTCAAAGTCGACTTAGGTTCGCAAAAAATTAAGAATTTGTTCATTCATGGTTCTGCTTTCTTTAAAAATTGTGGAGCAATGAAAAAATGAAATGGATCATTTTTTACTTCTATAACAAATGGTTATTTCATTATTTGGTTAAAAAAAAGGAGACGTGGAAAAACTTGACGTCTTGACCTGGAAATCCTGGAAAAGACCCTGAATTTCGTTCCTAAGAATCGCTGAACACCTATTAATTTTTTTTCTGAAAAAGAAGAAACCAAATACATATTTTTTTATATTATTTATATTTAATTAATTTTATAAAATATTTGTATAAAATAATAAGAAGGCACCACAGGATTATGTCTGTAGCTCCAATAAGGAGCTCATTTTCATTTTTTTTCTCTGTTAAAGGAGTAATACATTTTTCGTAATTTATTTGTGGGTAAATTCTGCCATCGTTATCATCCTGCTAAAATTGTCAATATAATTATAATTCAATTTATTATAATTGGCTCCTAAATTTGTTTAACACTTAACTTATTTGTAAATTATATGGCCGTAATAAATTTTGTTATTTTGTAAATTAAAAGAAATGTTTTTTCTGAAGTAAATTGTGAATTGTTCGTTATAACATGTATATGAGTATATAAATTTCAATTTGATAAATACTACGAATAATATTAATTTTTTTATTAGATAAGTTGTGCAAAATTGAAAAAAATGACTGGTACATAGAATAATGGCTTTTTGGTTTTAAATTCAACCATTTATGCAAAAAAATTCGAAGCAAAAAAATATTAACTGAAAATTAATCAAATCAAATTTGAAGTAACATCACATCCATTGTTCAAAGTGCCTAGGTGGACATTTATGTTATTTGTTGAAAATTCTTCTTTTTTGGTACAAAATGAATCTTTTTATTTGAATATTCAAATATTTGGTTAAAAATGTATGTACATATTTTATTCAAGATTCTTCTCCTCTGATAGAAAATTAATATTCTTGTTCAAAAATTCATCTTTTTGATTGAAAATATGAATATTTAGTTGAACATTCAACAGTTTTGTTGAAACTTCATGTGTTTGGTTGCTTGAAAAATCAAAATTTTTTATGACATTTTTTTGATTGTTTGAAAAATCTTTCTTTGTTGAAAGATTCGTGTTTTTGATTTGAAAATAGTGTATTTACTATATTTTTTTTAAAATAGTAGCAATACAGCGTCATCGCTTAAAAAAGTGTCAAATAGTGTCAATAGTGTGTTGAGCCCGAGGCCTGCATTTGTAATATTATTATTCTAAGGGCTTCGAAATTTTTGAAATAAATACCTAAAAAATTGCCTAAAATATTTCAAGTTCTTTTAAATCACTTTAAACTTTTTAGAACTCTTGAAAATTCCTTGCAATCTTTCAAAATTTCCTAAAGATTTATTTTAAATATTTTAAGATCACTCGAAACTTTTTAAAGATACTCTAAAATATTTCAAATCCTTTTGAATCAATTAAATTACTAAAATCAGTTGAAAATGCCTTGAAATCTATGAAAATATCGTAAAATATTTCAACCCCTTTAAAATATTCTGGCATTAATTAAAATTATTGACATCTCTTTCAAATGCCTTGGATTCTTTTGAAATACACTGAAATATGCCCAGTCCTTTAAAATTCCTTAATTTGAACATATTTTTAAATCATAAAATGTTTGATCTGTAAACATACAAAAACCTCTGACATACTTCTATTCAAACCGAGAAAAATAATTATTCGAATATGTCACTATAAGGAAATGGAGATTTTAATCCTATAGGTAAAGTAGAATCGAAACATACACGAGTTTCACAAATAATATTTAATATTATAACTATAATTAAATTATAATAGAAATCACAGTTATAGACAGTAAAAATGATTAATTTGAGAATTTCTTGTTTGCGTAAAAAGTTTAAAAACAGACTACCATAACAGTTGAGGTTATGGTTCATTACTCGCCTTATAATATATTTAATGTATTTCGCCTTTTACAGACTTTACAGTGCAAGGGTTGCCAACACTGATCCAATCTCTTTCTATCTCTGTCTCTATTTAACGCAGTAACAGTAACACGCCATGACGCTATACTCTTCTCTTTACTCACCAACTTTATTTCTTTCATCATTCATTATCGTCTTTTTTGCTAGAAAATTAATCTTTTTCATTAAAAATTCAACTGCTCGGTTGAAAGGTAAACTACTCTGTTAAACATTTTTTTTATAAGTTGAAGATCTATCTCTTTGGTCAAAAATTTAACTATTTTGTTGAAAATTCGTTTTTTTTTATAAAATATTTTTTTTTAGACCGGTTAACCGGAAGTTTAACTATTCCTTAACTGGTTGAAAATTGATCGTGTTTAGTTGAAAATTAAACAATTTGGTTCAAATTTGATGTATTTTCTTGTAAATTCATCTTTTTTTATGGAAAATTAATCTTCCTAAATGGAAATTCGACTAATTGGTTGAATGTTGAAATACTTTCTTAGAATTTCATGTTATCAATCGAAAATCTATCTCTTTAGTTTAAAAATTTAAATATTTTGTTGAAATTCGTTTTTTTTTTCGTTAAAAATCAATTTTTACCATTGCAAATTCAACTGTTCTATTTTTGGTTGAAAATTGATCGTTTTTAGTTTAAAATTAAACTATTTGGTTGAAAATTAACTTTTTTGATGAAAGTTCATTTTTTCAGGATAAAAACTGATTTGTTTGGTAGAAAATTCTTTTATTTGGCTCGAAAATTCAATTTTTTTGTTAAAAATTCATCTTTTCGTGTGAATAATTTTATGATTTTTATAGAAAATTAAACTATTTAGTTGAAAATTAACTTTTTGTTTGAAAATGCATATTTTCGGGTTAAAATTCAACTGTTTTGTACAGAATTCATCTTTTTGGTTTGAAAATTCAAAAATTTGTGTTCTCTCTTAACTGCAAAATTTTCCTTGATTGAAGGTTCAACTCTTTTGTTAAAAATTTGTCTTTCGGGTGAATAATTTTATTATTTTTATGGAAAATTCAACTATTTTGTTGAAAGTCCAACTGTTATTGGTTGAAGTTTAAACTTGTTCATTTCAAAATTCCACTATTTGGTTGAAAATTCATCTTTGTTACAAATTCAACTATTTTTCTGAAAATTAAATTATTTTATTAATAATTAAAGTATTTCTTCGAAAAGTCATCTTTTTTGTTGAAAAATTGAACTATTTTCTACAAAATTTGTCTTTTTGGTAAAAAATTTGACTATTTTGTTAAAAATGCAACTATTTGTGGTTAAATTTAATTCTTCTTTTTTTTTCTCTTCAAAAGTGCAATCATTTGTTTGGAAATTCGTTTTTTAAGTGGAGAATTCAACTATTTAGTAGTAAATTCTACTTTTTGACCAAACAGTGAGTTATGAAACAAAAAAATTAATTTTAGACCTAAAATTAATTTTGTTTGTTGAAAATTCAACTATTTGGTTGAAAAATTATCTTTTTTGGTTAAAAAGTGTTTGAACGGTCCCTTATTGCAAAGATTTCGCAGCTTTTCTACTTGTTTATTCTTTTATAACTGTTTTCGAGTCGTTAACGATAAAATATCTGAAAAAATATTGAAATTTCGAGTAGAAGATTTACGGTTTCTTTTGATGAGAACCGAGGAGGTATAAAGTTGATAATCGTTAATCGATGGAAACGGTCAAAAGATTGAATTTCAATTGAGATTCTCACAAAATATAACAAAGCGGAGATTCGCTTTCTTAGATTAGCAGCACTGAAAGCTCAAGCTTAGATTTAATCATTTATCAATATATAGAGATCTCTGATTTTGAGCACAGCTTCTTAAGCTTTTGAAAATCCTCAGATCTTCATTTTTATTACGTTCTGCTGAAGATTTATTCCATTTTTAGTTTGTACTTTTAAAATCAGCTTTATGATCATTATTTATCAAAAAATTCTAATTTCTGATTTACGAGAAAAACATATCGAGTTTAAACAAAATTAAAAAGGTTTCCTCTTTTAAAAAGGTTTCCTCTTTAAAACCTAAATTAAAAAAGTTTAGTGTTGAAAAAGGTACAAACTATGAATTTATTGTCGCAAAAAAAATTGGTCTTTAAATATTTTAAATTGGAGATCTGTTATCAAATATTGGGTATTAGAATGTTTTTCGATTTTTAGAATTTCGGTTTTAAAATAGGCACAAGAATTTTATAAAATGTTTATTATGCCAACCCAAAAAAAAGTTTGTGAGCTGGTATCTGAAAAAAATTTTAAAAAAATTTAATCGAATAATATCTTCTGATCGGTTTTTGGATTTAATTTTTTTTGAATTACCTATTGATTAAAAAATTATGAAAATATTTTGAATCTAAAGTTTTTGCTAGTGAACAATAAAAAAAATTATTAAAAAAATTGGTTATTATTTTTCTTCTTTGGAAACAAATGTTTTTCTTTGTATTTAGTATCCATCGTTTTCGGTTGAAAATTGAATTTTTTGGTTGAAAATTGATGTGTTTTGCTGTAAATTCGTTTTTTTTTGGTAAATTAATCTTTTTCATTAAAAACTTCACTGCTTGGTTTAAAGTTGAACTAATTTCTTTAAACAAATTTTTATTAGTTGAAGATCCATCTCTTTCGTTCAAAATTGAACTCTTTTCTTGAGAATACGTTTTTTTTGGGTAAAAAATCATTTTTTTTACCGCGAGTTTAACTATTCCTTTATTGGTTAAAAATTGATCGTGTTTAGTTGCAAATTAAACAATAATTGTTTTGAAAAAATTGCTAAATTATCTAGCAATTTTTTCAAACAATTTTCTTATACTTCTCGATAAAAATTCAACTGTTTTCTACAGAATTGGCCTTCTTGATTTAAAAATGCAACAGTTTGTTTGAAATTTTTGTTCTGTCTGTCTTTATTGAAAAATCTTTCATGGTTGAAATTTTAACTCTTTTGTTGAAAATTCTCTGTTTTCAAAGTTCGTTCTAACTCAAAATTTATTGTCACAACAAAATTGGTCTTTATGTATTTTCAATTCGAGACCTGTTAACAAATACTGGGTATTAGAATGCTTTCAAATTTTGAAATAATTCGATTAGTAGAATTTCTGTTTTAAAACGGGCCAAAGAATTTCGTAAAATGTTGATTATGCCATTCCACAAAAAAGACTTGTCAGTTGGCATCTGAAAAAAGTACAAAAAAAGAAAATTGAAATCTATTAATATCTTTTATTCGGTTTCTGTATTTAAAATTTCAAAAATGACCTACTGCTTAAAAAATTATATCATTGTTTTAAAAAATGTTTGTTGAATTTCAAATTTTTTGAAAACCATATAAACATGTTATTATGTTTCTTTTATGGAAACAAATGTTTTTCGTTCTTTTTAAAAAGTTCCGATATCGTTTGACATATTCAACTTCTTTCAAATGTGTGCAAATATGAATCAATAAAAAAAAATGTTTTGCCCATTCTTTGAAACACTTATTAATTAAGCAAACATTATTTTTTATCCATAATTTTTTATTATCATTCACTAGTAAAAACTGAACATATATACATTTGGTCATAATTTTTTTAATACTTGGAAATTTTTTTGAATTTTCAAATCGAAAAACAGAACAGAAGATATTATCAGGTTTAAAATTTTTTGTTATTCTTCTCGGATGCCAACTCACAAATTTTTTAAAAATTCTTGATAATTTATTAAATGATAGGAAATTTTTTTGAATTTTCAAATGGAAAAACTGAACAGAAGGTATTAACCGGTTTCAATTTTTTTTTGTATTCTTTTCGGATGCCAACTGACAATTAAAAAAAAAATTCATCATAATTTTTCAACTAATAGAAATTTATTTAAAATTTAAAATCGAAAATCCGAACCGAAGGTATTAACAGGTTTGAAAATTTTTTCATTACTCTTTTCGGATACCAACTCACAAATTTTTTTTCGGCGGGCCGAAACGATTCGATTAATTTTAGCATTTTCAAGAGATCAAAAATTAGTGAGTGTAAAAAAATTTTAAAAATTTACAATTTTGTTGTTGTAAATCTTGCCTCTTGCCTAAATTGTAGGGTGATTAAAAAAAATTATTTTTGAAACTGAATATGCACACGAGCCTAAGTTGTAAGAAACATTTGCTGAGGACTGAAAAGCAGAAAATGAAATAATTTTTAAAAACTTTTTGAAAAATAAGCTTTTAATATAATATACTAAAAAGAAACAAAATAATCCCCTCTACGAAAGGGGTTTCAAATAATAATATAATGAAAATGTTACTAAAAATAGAAGCGTCTGGCACAAATATTGAAGATTACATTGATATGAGAAACACATTTTAATATTTGAAGTGTCTTGTCCCGAAATTTGGGATAAGTTGTCAAATATTTGTTGTAAGCTGGCTACACACAGTCTTTAATATTTACGTCCTAAGTTTTTATTTTTAGTCGCATTATTATTACATTCTCATCCTATAATGAGAAGGTATTAGATTTGTGTACAATTTACCCCCCCCCCATTTTTGTCAAATGTCCACGTTTTGAGACCCCCTGAACCCAAAAAACAGGTTTTTACAAAATGTCTGTCTGTCTGTTTATCTGTTTGTTAGTCTGTAGATCTTTAGTGTGTTAGCACGATAACTTTCAAAAGAATTAACGTATTAGATTGGTCTTTGGTATACTTTTTAAGTGTCCTAAAATGAAGGTCAAGTTCGTTGGCCAGCCATTTTGGATGAAAATTCAAAAAGTGAGCACATTTTGAAAATTGTTGAGAACACTTTTTTCTAATGATTAAAAATTCTATGGACGGATATTAATAGTACTCAAAAAGGCGAACAAAATATTCGCATGACTTTTTTTGATGAAAGAAAAATTACCGGAGTTATAGCATTTACAAAATTCGCAAAAACAAATGAAAATGAAAATTTTAAGCCAAAAAACGCACGATATGAAAAAAAGTCAAGAAAAGAAAAATTTTCCTTTTTAAACACCCTACAATATTGTTGAAAGACTTTTCTTAATTTTCTTGAAAAATAGAAAATTCACATTTTTATCGCATAAAAAAATAATGAAAAATCAAAAATTCCATTTCGCGGTCAAACTATACAATATACGAAAAAAGATGAATAGAAAAAAATTGTGCACTCATAAAAGATCTACAAATTTGTTATTAATTACTTTTTGATGGGACGTGTAGTTTTTGTTTCATTTGTAAAAAACTGATTTAGGAATAAAATAAATTAAATTTTTGGACAAACGACACAAACCACGAAAAAAATCAATAGACAAAAGTTATTCACTCAGAAAAGAGCTAAAAATTCTTTATTAATCATTTTTTGATAGGATGCGTAATTTTTATTTCAAACGTGAAAAATAACATTAACAATAAACAATTTTTTTTAGAAAAACGACGCAAGGTAAGAAAAAAGATGAATAGAAAAAAGTTGTTCAACCAAAAAAGATCTACAAATTTGTTATAAACGTTTGTTATAAAAGTACATTTAAAATAAAAAAATTACCTTTTTGGAAAAACGATACACGCAACAATAACATTTTATGTAACAAAATTGTTCGCCTCAATTGCATTTAGGTTTGCTTGAAAATTAATGTATTTTTTTACGAATTTAACTATGTAGGTAAAAAGTTCAACTATTTGGTTGAAAAGTAACTTTTTTTTTTGAAAATCCATATTTTCGGTTTGAAAATAAAACTGTTTTGTTGAAAATTAATCTTTTTGGTTTGAAAATTCAACAATTCATTGGAAATTTGGTTTCTTTCTTGTTTCAAAATTCGTCATTTTCGTTTCAAAATTTATCTCTTTTGATAAAAATATCTCATCTTTTTTGGTCGAAAATGCAACTATTTTGGTAGAAAATCAATCTGATTTGATTGACTTGCCCACATATTAGAAGTTTTTTAATAATAATTATGAAAGATTTGAGGAGATTAAATTTTATTCAAAATTTCTGGGAAAATTTTTAATTGTTTAGGTTTTATTTTAAAAGAATAATTTTAAGTTTTAAAGATTTCGAAATGTGTGGAAAAAGAATATGGAAGACTTTGAGACAATTTTGTTCATTTATCTGCATTTAGAAAAGTTTTAGGTAAACTGAATTTTTCAGGGTATCAAGAGAATGAAAGTTCGGGAAAATTGTAAACGATTGTTTTGTAATGAATTCTAAGCGAAAATTGAAAAAGATTACAGAACATTTTTAGTTATTTCCTAAAATTTTTAAAAAGAGTGTAAAAGATCTTAAAGCAAAATTTTGCAATTTTGCCATATTCCATGAGTTTAGAAAAAATTTGAGTGAGTTTAAGAGTTATTCAGAAGTTTTGAAGCGATTAAAAAATAATTAAAACTTGTAAGGATTTTTTAAAAATTTTGTAAGGTTTTAAGAAAATGAAAAAAAAAATTAGGTTCCTAGGAAAAATTAAAATGATTTTTTATTTCGAAAAATTAATTTTAAGAGATTATTTAAAAAGATTTTAAAGCATTTCAAAAGATTTCTAGAATGTTCAAAGAAGAATCTGAAAGATTTTAAGGCAATTTTTTTAATTTTTCAGAATTTAAAAAAAAATGCAGGAAAAAGAATAATTTTTAAAGATTAGAAGGTTCAAAATGATTAAAAAAAGTAATTTCTTAAGATTCGTGTGCAAATTTCAAATCATTTTTTATTTTGAAAAATGAACTTTAAGAGAAAATTACAAAAGGTTTTTAAACATTTCAAACAGTTTCCTAAAATTTCGAAAAAGAGTGTAGAAGATTTTATAGCAAACTGTTTCAATTTGGTGAAATAAAAAAAAAAAAAATAAAAAATAAAATCGAGTAAATTCAAGAAATATTCAGAAGAACTGAAGAGATTCAAGAAGAATATTAAACTTTAAACGATTTTTAGACATGTGGATTTTTAAAGATTAAAAAAAACTTTCGAAGCTTTAAAATAATTTCGAAAGGTTTCAAAAGAATAAACCATATTTCTTAAAAGTCCTGGGAAAATTTAGAAGATTATGAGGTGATTTTTTTACATTCAAATGATTTTTCAAAATTTTAAGAAAAATTCCGAAAATTTATCAAATTATTCTTGATTTCTTCCAAACTTCTAAAGATCATAGACATTTTTTAAAAACACTTGAATTTTTCCTAATATTTTGTAAAATCCTATAAAATAAAAAAATGTCTTTAAAATCTTCTAGATCCCTTTTTGACATATGTGAAATATTCAAAAATCTTTTTTAATTTTCTCAAGAATCTGATGAAAATTATATTTATATAAATTTAAAAAACAGACTGATAATACTTGTTTTCTTGTCCTAAATTCACCAAATTTAATTTCAGCTCGAATTTAAGTTTTCAAAATTTTTTAGCAAATAAATTGTTATTTGAAATTTTTTATTGTATTATTATTAATATTATTTTTTATTCTTCATGGTATTGGAAAAAGTTTTAAATTGCTGAATTTCCATTAATACTTACATTAAGTAATTTCAATATATGTATGACTAAAAAAAAGATTGAAAAAGCATATAGTGTTACATCAAAATATTGTTAAAAAAAGGTTTAAAAAAGTCGAAAATAATGTTACGTAATATGTGAACGTTCCCCATCCCGTCATACGACTCCACCTTACTGGGCATGGGCCTTTGAAAATTTTTCTTTTACTAAGGTGAGCTTAGAATAATTGTATGAATTTAATCACAACCAGTGATGACCCGCGGCTGCATCCGGCTTTATTAGGACTCACATTTAGCCTGGAAATTTAGCCGGGGGAGAGGAAAACTGCAGAAAACCACCTCCCGAGTTCAGCCGCTATTTCGACAGTCGAGTTTGAAGGCAGAAATTCGATGCTTCCAAAGTATTTATTAAAAGACCAAATCGTAAAAAAACTTTTAAAAACTTCTTTCGTTCACTCCTGTTGTCTGCTATTTGTTCGAATTCTCTTTTCCTGCTGTGAGAGTTACAGACATCCTTTTCTCACAGGTGACTTGTCGAACGAAAAATTGAACTGGATCGTGTCGACGCATCCGGCCGAACCGGAATGACAGGTTGCAATTTCTCTATCTCGAAGACCATTTTCCTATGTATGGTCCTATTCAATGCGAATCTTTTTCTGTGTTTGGCACACTCGCACGATTGAGGCCAAGTGGTAATGGTAATCAATCGGGTTTAATCGGTGCAGTTAGCGTCGCGATACTGATGGATAACATGTGCAGGCAGTTTATTTGAATCTAATCACTTTCAGATTACTACGTGTGATGATGATAAACTGTTCTTTCCAGAAATTTTATGTAAGGCCATGTAATACTTACCCGATTCCTATCTTATCGACATTTCATTCTCAGCAATTTACGTCGACACGAAATGAGATTTCAAGGTGAAAATTTCTGGGAAATTAAATAAAAGGCACTAAGTGAGTTGTTAAGAAAAAATGTCGATAAGGTAGGAATCGGGTGATTATGACATGGCCTTAAGGCCATGTGACGAGTGGGTCACGTGACCTGACCGACACTTTTTTATTTCCTAACTTATTTTCACACGAATAGCCACATCGAGTTGAAAATTTGGGATGATAAATAAGAAGCACTAAGAAAGGTGGGTCAGGTCCTAGATTTTAATAATCATGAAAAAAGCAAACAAAATCTTTTTTCATAATTATAAAAATTCAGGACGAGACCCACCTTTCTTACTGCTTCTTATTTAGTATCCCAAATTTTCAACTCGATGTGGCGCTTCGTGTGAAAATAAGTTAGGAAATAAAAAAAATGCCGGTAAGGTAGGAATCCGGTCACGTGACCCAATCATCACATGGTCTTAAGGAAAACGTTTTATTTAACATCAGCCAACAATTAATGTTTACTTTAAAACAGACACTTTTTAAAATATTGATTTTACGTATCGTTGTCAAGGAAACATTTATTTATAAAAACAGGAAAATTGGAAATGACATTCTTGCTTATTATTTCAGGAGTTATTAATCATTATAAAAAAAACTTGACAAAATAGCGCGTTTATTACACGTTTCTTCTTTTGGTTGCCTAATTATCAAATTAAAATTATGCTTCAATTTAAAGTACTGCAAAATATAGTCATTAATCATTAATTCCAATAAACATTAAAAAAAGCTACATCGACTTCCATAAAATTTGAATTTAATTATAATTTTAATAGGCGTTTTTGTTTTATTTTTAAAATGTTTATACATTAAAATCATAAAATCTTCAACATATTTTTGAAATAGGTATATTTTGAAGATTTGCAATTGCAGATCCTTCCATTTCTATTGTCTATAATTTAAAATTATGTAATTTTTTTTTTTAATAGTTCAATTTTGAATATTTACATTAAAACCTTTTCAATTTTTAAAATGTATAAATGAACATTCTTAAATATTGATGATTTTGATGATCAAAAGTCAAGTTTTTAAATCTAAATCTGCCAAATTAAAGAAATTTCGAATTTAAATCATCAAAATTACAGAACTTTTAATTTTAAAACTTAAAATTTTCAGAATTTTTAATTTTGAAATTCTGATTCTTAAGATTTAAAATTGAAAATTATTCATTTTTTTACGATTCACAATTAAAAATTTTACAATTTTTTAGATCTACAATTGAAAACTTGTTTATTTTAAAGATTGGAGTGTCTTATCCGAAAATTCTGGATGAGTAGTCAAATATTTTTCATAAGATTGGCTAGTCCCGAAATTTTGGGATGACTAATCCATTCCCTTTTCCAATTCCCCTAATTTTTCGGGAGTAGGCGCAGCCTTTAAAGATATATATGTAAATAAAAAAATTTAATTAGGATTATTCTGATTATTTTGGAAAATGAAAAATCAAGTTTTTAATTCTAAATCTTCCAAATTGAAGAAATTTCCAATGTAAATCATAAAAATTTCAGATTTTTTAATGGTAAAATTCAAAACTTGCAAAATATTTAGTTTTAAATTAACAAAATTAAAAGCTCTTCAACGTTAAAGATTAACAATTTTATGTTCTACAATTTTGAAGATTTACAATTGAAAATTCTTGAATTTTGAAAATATAGAATTAAAAATTATTCAATTTAAAGGTATATAATTTGGAACATTTTTTTGGAATAGTTCAATTTTGAAGATTTACAATTGGAAAATTATTTAATTGTGACGATTTGCAATTCAAAATTGAAGAAATTTTCAATGTAAAGCATCAAAATTACAGAATTTGTAATTTTAAAACAGAAAACTTGCAAAATTTAAAATTGACAAAATTGAAAATTCTTTCATATTCAAGATTTACAATTCAAAATTCTACAATTTTCAAGAGTTACAACTAAAAACTCTTGTATTTTAGAGATGTATAAATTAATAAAAATTCTTGAATTCTTATGATTTTGGAAATCATAAGTCAAGTTTTCAATTCTCAATATTCCAAATCGAAGAAATGGAATGAAAACATCAAAATTACAGAAATTTTAATGGTAAAACTTGAAACTTGCAAAATTTTTAATTGTAAATTATCAAAATTAAAATCCCTTCAATGTTAAAGATTCACAATTTGATGTTCTACAATTTTGAAGATTTGCTATTAAAAAGTTTTGAATTTTGCAAGCATAGAATTACAAATTATTTAATTTGATAGATTCACATTTTAAAAGTAAATAATTTGGGTCATTTTTTTGGTATAGTTTAATTTTGAAGATTTTTAATTGAAAACTCTTTAATTTTCACGATTTCCAATTTAAAATTGAAGAAATTTTCATTGTATAGCATCAAAATTACAGAATTTTTAATTGTAAACCTGAAAACTTGCAAAAAATTTTATTATAAATTATCAAAATTAAAAATCTTTAATTATAAAGATTCATAGTTCAAAGTTCTAAAATTTTCAAGGGTTATAATTAAAAACTCTTGAATTTCAAAGATGTATGAATAAAAATCAGTTAAATTTGAATGATTTTAGAAACCAAAAGTCAAGTTTTTAATTTAGTTTAATAAAGCTTCCAGATTGAAGAAATTGCGAACGTAAACCATCAAAATTATCGAATTTTTTATTGTAAAACTTAAAACTTGCATAATTTCTAATTGTAAATTATCAACATTAAAAACTCTTTAATTTTAAATATTTACAATTCGATATTCTACAATTTTGAAGATTCACAATTAAAATTTTTTCAATTTTAACGATTCGCAGTTTAAAATTCTGCAAAATCAAAGATGTGAAAATAAAAATTCTTAAATTGTGATGTTGAAGATCAAAAGTCAAGAGTTTCCAATTTTAAATCTTGCAAATTGACGAAATTTCAAATTTAAATAATCAAAATGATAGAATTTTTTATTTTAAAATTTAAAACTTGCAAAAATTTGTATTGTAAATTTTCAACATTAAAAACTTTTCAATTCTAAAGGTTCACAATGCAATGTTCTACAATAGAAAGAGTTACAATTGAAAATTCTGAAATTTTATAATAAAAGTAGAGAATTTCAAATGATTCCATTTTTATGATTTATATTTCAAAGATATGTAATTTTGAACGTTTTTTTTTAATCGTTCAATTTTGAGGAATTACAATTTAAAATAATTCAATTTTGTAGATTTGCAACTACCAATTCTTGAATTGGGAACAGTAAAAATGACAGCATCGATTTAGTTTTTGGAAATTCTTACAATTTTTTACACATGTTTCCGTAAATAAAAAAGTAACCGAAAGTAACGTTGTAGATACTTCAATTTACATGAATCAGTGACTGGAAATGTAACAATTTACTATTTCCACAAAGTAACTGTAGCTCTAATTAGTTCCTTTAGAAAAAAACTCGGTTCATTTTCCAATATTTTGTTTATTCTTATATAAAATTTTTTATTTTTAGCCGTCAAGATTAAGATTATTGTTAAATAACAGTCAAAATGGTATTTTTACAATAAAAGAAAAATAACCATTGTTGCATATTTTCTTTGCACTATTTACATTTAAATAATAATTTTCAAAACAAAAACTTACCACAGCCGGTTAATCTTTGCTAGTTCTATTAAAAATTATCATTTTTCAATATGAACACATTTTAGAAAAACAGAAAAATGTGGAATTTAAAAGGTATTTGAATAAGTTCTTGCTCAAATCATTCTGTCAATTTTTCATTGTTTCCAGGATTTTTGTCCCAATATATCTTGATTTGATTACTTCTTAGTTCAAAAATCAACTATTTTTTTGAAATTTTTGTTTAAATTAACTTTTTTAGTTGAAAATTTAACTATTCCTTGTTTTGTTTAACATTTATATTGAAAATTCAGCTATTTGGTTGAAAATTTCTGTATTTTTTTGAAACGTTGTCTTTTATGGTACAATATCTTAATCTTCTTAGTGACTAATTCACTTTTTTTTCTGGGAAATTCATTTATTTTGTTAAAAATTGATGTTTTTGGGTAGAAAATTAATCTTTTTGGTTAACAATTAATTTTTTTTCTGAACATTAGATTTTTTACTGAAAATTTAACTATTCCCTTTTTTTGTCAAAAATTCATTTGTTTGGTAGAAAATTTAACTGTTTTGTTGAAAGTTAATCTATTTTGTGGAAAATTTGTTTTGTTTTTTGTACAAAATCCTTTATTTCAATTGAAATTCAACTCTTGGGTTAAAAATTCATTTTTTTTTAAAGATTCATTATTTTAGTTGAAAAATAATTTTTTTACTTAAAAATTTAACTATTTTGTTAAAATTTTTTTTTTTTTTTTTGTTGAAGATTCATTATTTTAGTTGAAAAATAATTTTTTTGCTTAACAATTTAACTAGTTTGTTGAAAATTCGTTTTTTTTTGTGAAACAGAATTTTTCCAATTTCTTCACTTGAAAATTCAGCTATTAAGATGAAAATTTCCATAGTTTTTAACAAAATAAATGATTATTCAACCAAAATGGTGAATTAGACACCAAGAAGATTAATATTCTGGACTAATTAACCTTTTTGGTTGAAAATTCCTTTACAAATTTGAAATTTGTTTCAAAATTCATGTATTTAAAAAAAAATTAATATTCTTGGTTGAAAATTCATTTTTGTGATGGAAAATTAGTTTTTTAAAATTAAAAATTAATTTTTTAACTGAAAATTTAACTATTATATTTTCTGTCCCAAATTTATATTTTTTGATAGACATTTAATCTTTTTGGTTGAAAATTCATTTATTTTGTTGAAAATGTATCTTTTTTTGGTAGAAAATTCATCTTTCGGGTTGAAGATTCATTTTGTTGGTTAAAGATTTATTATTTTAGTTAAAAATAAGTTCCTTTAGTTAAAAATTTAACTATTTTGATGAAAATTAGTTTTTTTGTTGAAAATGAATTTTTTTACTGAAAATGTGGCTATTCCATTTTTGTTAGAAAATTTATTCTTTAAAGTTGAAAATTCACTTCTCGTATTTTTTTTGGATCGAAAATTCAATTATTTTGATGGAAAATGCATATTTTTGGTTTGAAAATTCAACTTATTGTGAAAAATTCATTTGTATTATTGTGTTGAATTTTTAAAAACTTTTTATTGGGTTAGTTTGAGTTCTTTGTAATTATTAGTTTTCACAAATCTCTGACCGACTTCAAGATGATTCAAATTTTAGATTTTTAAAAAATTTTATAATCTGTTTACTGTTATTATCATTTTCAAAGAAAACTCAAAATGTTAATTGTTTTTTTTATATTTAAAAATCTTTTTATTGGGTTAGTTCGAGTTGGTCGAAAACAAACCCCTTCCACAAAAACCTTAAAATTTACTCGAGATAATTCAAAATTTTGATTTTTCGTAATTTCGAAAATCTGTATACTGGATTACGTCGAGGTTGCCGAAGATCGAATTCCTTATAAAACCCTGAAAATGTTTTCAGTTTTCGCGTATCTCTCGCCGTTTTCAAGATAGCTCAAATTTTTTTTTTTGTATTTTAAAAATCTTTAAGTTTGGTTATTTTTAGTTGGTCGAAAACAACCCCCCCCCCCCCCTGCAAAAACCTTAAAATTTTGGTCGAAAGCGATTCCCCTCTTTGAAACCCCTGAAAATGTTGTTCGTTTTCACGTATCTCTCAGCGTTTTCGAGATGAATCAAAATTTTGATTTTGTTTTGCATTTTAAAACACTTTCTTCCCTTTCCCCTACGTTTAGAGTGACTAACAATGGATTATAACTAACTCGACTTATTTTTTATTGTATTCTTAATTTTCAACTATTTTATTAATTAATTGTAATAATTAATTCAGAAATGTTGACTTTTGAAATTTGCGCCGACTTGAATAATCGAGTTATCGAATCTTGCTCCCGATTCTCGACAGCTGATTGGCTGATTCTACTGTGACCTGCTGTGACTTACATTATATGTCAATGGCTAACTGAATTGACCAATAGGGTTTAGGGACTACGCACGAAGTTAGCCAAAATGCATGTACTTTTTATAATAGCCCTTCTAGAAATAATTAATTGAAAACAATTCAGAACAATAGAACGAAATTTGAATTGTTTCTAATCGTGTTTCTTAATCGTGTGTGCACGATTGGGAACGATTGCGTGTTGCAAAGTTTCAATCGTTCCCAATCATTCCCGATCGGGCCAATCGGTCGTAGGATTTCGAGGTTATGAAGTGGCAATTTGATGGCAGCACTTTCGTCTCGCGGGAATTATTTGAAAACGTTTATTTACTTTTTTTCGAGACAACACATTTTAAGCAATATGTTCATGAAAAAAATTGAATAAATGTTTTGTAATAATTTCCGCGAGCTGAGAGTGCTGTTATCAACAAATTTGCCAATGTGGTGAAGTTTGTTCATCAAATTATTCATTTCATTGTCTTTAATTTTGTATAAAAAACGTGTAATTTATTAAATAAATTACTTAAAGTATTTTAGATACAGAACAATTAAAATAAACTGAGAGTAAAGATATTCAGATTCTTTTTCATCTTCTAATATCCTACGGATATTAGCATTTTTACTTGTTAATTCGTCACCCTCTGTCCCACTATCACTTTCACTTGGAAGATTCATCATTTTAATTTAAAATTCATCTTTTTTTGGTGAAACTTCAACTATTTTGTTGAAAATCGATATTTTGGATATAAAAATTAAACTATTTGTTTGAAAATGTATGTAGTTTGTGGAAAATTTGACTTTTTTTGTAAAAAAATAATCTTTATGACTGAAAATTCATCTTTTTGGCATAAAATTCAACTATTCTTTTTCTTTAAAAGGTATTTGGTTGAAAATTATATTTTTTTTAAAATGAAAATTTAACTAGTATTCCAGTTGAATATTCCATAATTTTAGTTAAAAATTCTTCTCTTTTTTTGAACTTTCTTTTTTTTGCCTAAAAATGTATTTATTCAATTTTTGGTAGAAAAATGATCTTTTTTAGTTGGAAATTCGTCTTTTGGTAGAAATTTATCTTCTTGGTCCAAAATTCAATTATTCTAGTTAAAGATTCCTCATTTCAGTAAAAAATTCATCTGTCTGGTTTAAAATTCAACTATTTCAGTTAAATATTTACAATTTTATTTGAAAATTCATCACTTCGTTTGTTTGGTTAAACATTAATTTTTTTAAATTGAAATTTAATTATTTAAGTTTTGGTTGACAATTTATATTTTTTAGTAGAAATTATTTTTTTTGCTTGAAAATTTAACTGTTTCAGTTGAATATTCATTGTTTTAGATAAAAACTCTTATGTTTGGTTAAAAATTAATTTTTTTTTTACTAAAAATGTTACTATTCCATTTTCGGTTAAAAATTATTATTTTTTTGGTTAAAAATTCAACTATTTGGTTGAAAATTTGTCTTCTTTAATCAACAATCCAACTATTTTGTTAAAAATTCATGTATTTTGTTGAAAAATGGTATTTTTTGTACAAAATAATTTTTTTTATTTGAAAATTAATCTTCTGGTTTAAAAATTCATCTTTTTGGTTAAAAATTCGAGTGTTTCAGTTAAATATTCATAATTTTAGTTGAAACTTTTTTTTTAAATTTAACTATTCAGTTGAAGATTCATAATTTTATTTGAAAATTCATCACTTTGGTTGAAAATTCAACTTTTTTGTTGAAAATCCGTTTTTTTTCTGCTGAAAATTAATTTTTTCAACTAAAAGTTTAACTATTTTATTTTTTTTTGTAAAAAATTGATATTTTCAGTGGAAAATTTAAGTATTTTTAAAAAATTCATTTATTTTGCAATGTTCTGCTTGTTGTGTTGAAGGATGTTCAGAATGAACGTCTTGAATTAAAATAAATGTTTTAGTTTTTCGGCAAATATGAATATGTTACTTTCAGTTGACTGGGAAAATTGAAAAACTAGACCGGGAATTTGAAATCGTCCGCCGAATCGCCACCCTTGAAAATGTCTGTGCTTGGGAAGGAAAACCAGTTGTTGCGATGATTCCTGCATGTATTTGATACAATTTTGAACTATTTCACCTGTAAATACTACAATTTTTAATGTTTAAATTTAAAAATAGTTTAATCTGTAACAGTTTTTGAATAGTTAAATCTCCAAGTCCATTTCTGTCAATTATTGTTAATTTATTTAACTTTTTAATTACATAAAGCCTTCTGAACAACCTAATACTATAAAATAAAAAATTTGAAACCTTTAAAATTCAAATATTTTAAGATTAGGCATTGCAAACCAAATTATTTGAAATATTTAAAACTAGAAATTTTCGAGAATTTCAAATCAAACTTATTTATAAATTCAAAATTGTTATGCTGCAAGACATTTAAAAAGATTGGATAAGTTTTTCTACTAAAAATTAAAAGAATTTAATGAGTTACCTACACTTTATTTAGTCCGAGTTTCAAAATATTGGCGCCATCCTACGTTCTAATGATTCCAATCGTTTTCAATTGGGATCTATTATTCTGAATCAGAGGTTAAGTTGCCACTACAGCATTTTGATATTGCGATAATTATTTACAAGCGGTTTTTTACGCTCTCAAACAAAAAAATTGCAACAAAATGAATTTAAAAAGAAGTAAATAGACGTTTTACAATAATATACTTGCTAAATCAAACTACTACTGCCTACCTTTCGGTATACCGCCTGAACAAACATTCTATTTTTTGTACTGAAATTTTTGTCGAATTAGTAAAAATTTAATTTCCAACCTATAAACACGTGCGCGTCATGTGTGTGACAAACGAAAACTGCAGAGGGCGCACTGCAGGCAAGTGCATTTACTCAATTCAACCCGATTGGAAACAATTGACACAATTAGCAACAATTTAAAACGATTCAACTTTTGATCACTCTTAATCGTTATGAAGCGTGTCCAATCGATTATTTCTAGAAGGGAGGAAAGATAAAAAAATGTTTTCAAGTTTTGATTTGTTAATCTTAATAAACGCTTAACCATTTGCTCTAAGAACTACTAAGTGTTCATTTAAGTTACTGAATGTATTCTGTAGTGTTTCGAAGTGATGGATATAAATGAGGTATTGGGTTGATTTTTAAGGGTTCCGAGTTCGGACCACACAACAAGTCGATACAGATTTACGGTAGCATACTCGATCTATCGTTCTACTTTCGAGAATTCCCAGTGCAGGTCGTTGGTTCGAATCGGATTGAATTATAATAGTAGCGGAACTGAAGTTCTACTCTATGTATATGGCTCCCATTCGATAAGATATCGATTCTTTGATTTCCTCGAGGATTACTCTACCCTGACCTCTGCCCTTTCGTTTCCTTATAAACTACTCGCTTCTCCAAGTGTCCAATTAAAACTGGTTTTCTTTCGGGTGGCAGCTGGTGCATCGAGAAAAGTTTTTGAATTCTGCAAGACTAAACTGCAACCCGGCTGAGTTCCGTTCGACCCCTTTTGTCATTCTTTCTTCTGGCGTGTAGCGTGAAAACTTGAAACTTTCCGCTCTGCTTTTTCTGTTCACTAGATTCGTCTCATTCACAATCGAAATGAAAATATGTTTCCATGAACCTCAAAAGTTTATAACGAGCTAGTCGTCTCCACATTGAGAGTCTGTGAATGCAATTTCTTGTTGAAAGTCCAGTCTTCTTGGGTGTGTTGGGTATTACCATTTTTATATTTGCTATGAATGCTTCTTTTAAGAGGGGAAAATAGACTCTGTAATTAACTATAATGATCTATCATTCATTTATTTATTCTGTCCCAGAGGCGGTGGAGTCCAAGGGGGCACAGGGGGCAATGCCCCCCGAGAAATCAACCAGGGAGGGGCAAAGTATTAATTTGCCCCCTCTGAAACTAAATGATTAAATTCATCGGATCGATTGAATTTTTCCAAAATAGAAATTATCATTTTGTTTGCCTATAGATCTGCAGCTAAAAAATGATAGGAAAATTCCCGGCTATGGGACAATCAATGTTTATGATTCTCTTTATCCTATAACTAATACTTTATTCCACTACCCATTCATAAGCGTAGCATCATTCAAATTCTTGAACCCAGTCCTAAGCTTAGCTAGGCTGAATACTGAAAATCTTTCAGTTCTTTTTTTTCTTTGTTCAATCATTGAAATCTGTCTGAAATATTTGTGACATTTTTATGAAATCTTTCAGAAATCATTGCAATCTTTGTCAAATCTTTTTGAATTCTTTGGAAATTTTTGCGAAATCTTTGGTAATATTTATGAAATTATTCAAATCTTTTTGAAAACTTTGGGAAATCATTTAAATCTTCTAAATCTATCCTACACAAAAATGTCTGTAATCTATCTGAAATCTTTTTGATATAATAGAAATCTTTCTGAAATCTTTGGAAATATATGAAATATTTTTGACATACTGGGTAATATTTTCAAAATTACAGAAATCTTTCGAAAATCATTGAAGTCTTTGTGAACACGGTGTGCCTCGACTGACTTCAAGCCAAAAGGGATTGCATATGCCGGTTTTTTTCTGAATATACTTCTGGGATGCCCCACGATCATTTTGAGCACAAAAAGAAAAAAATCGCTTGGGCCCTTTTTGAGAAAACTCTTTTTTTGATTTTTTTGAAGAGGTTAATCAACATATTTTAATAGAAATAAGTTAAACGTGGAATTTCATTGGCTCAAACCATTAAGTTTGGCATCAAAAAAAGGGCTACAGGTGCTAAACATATTACGAGAACTGAAACCCTTCAATGTTTTTGAAAAATGGTGAAAAAAGTGGGAAAAAATCAGTTTTTTGAAAATTGCCTTATTCCAGTTCATCCTATGTCCCAAAACCCTGGACAAGAATTAAAGTGCTTGAAATTTTCTGCAAAATTAAAAAAAATCGAATGTTCTATCTCTAAAAGTTTGGGAGTTATGGTCCTAAGAAGTTGATTTTAAGCGAATAATTTGAATGAAAAAAAAAATATGTATAGTTTTGGGGAAATAACTTATTCCCTGTGCATATCTGGTAAAAATTACCCAATATATGATTAAAGACGACTTAATTTGGTCTAGATATAAAAAAAACATTGCTCTAGCTCTAATAGAACCAAAATGATGGCCTTTTGAATAAGACCCTTTTTTTATGAAATTTTGTTTAACATCAATTTTATAAATGAAATTTCTCGTTTTTTGAAAGAACTCATTTCCTCAGCGTTTTAGGTGAATGATGATGGCCTTCTGAATATGGCCCTTTTTTATGAAATTTTGTTCAATATAAATTTTTCAAATAAAATTTATCGTTTTCCAAAAGAACTCATTTTCCGAGCAATTCAGGAGAAAGTTGCCACCAGATAGGTTAAGGAGGACCTGATTTTTAGCAAATCTAAAAAAAAATAATGCTCTAGCTCTAATCGCATCGAAATTATGGCCTTCTGATATGGCCTTAAAATAAAATATCTCGTTTTTAAAAATAAATAAGTTCCTGATCATTGAACATGATGGAGACTGTTCAATCAGATTTTAAATCTGTCTGGACAAAATATAAAGTCAATCATGTTTTCATGATATCGTTAATAAAAGTTTTCAGTTCATAATTAAATTAATTAAGTCTTCATTCAATTCAAGCACAAGATACACAATGTGATAAAAACATTTTTCCATGTCTCATCCTCCAGAAACGAAAAATTTAAAAAAAAATTTCAACAAAATTCCATAAAAATGGTAATTTTCAGGGGGCCATAATTTCGATGCGATTAGAGCTAGAGCATTAATTTTTTTTATATTTGCTAAGAATCAGGTCCTCCTTAACCTACCTGGTGGCAACTTTCCCCTGAATTGCTCGGGAGCTGAGTTCTTTTGGAAAACGATCAATTTCATTTAAAAAATTGATATTGAACAAAATTTCATAAAAAAGGGTCATATTCGGAAGGCCATAATTTTGTTTCTATTACAGGTAGAGCATTGTTTTGTTTAGATCTGCTCAAAATTAAGTCTTTTTTAAATAACTTACTAGGAACTTCCACCTGAAACGCTGAGGAAATGAGTTCTTCTGAAAAACGAGAAATTTTATTTATAAAATTGATGTTAAACCAAATTTCATAAAAAAGGGTCATATTCAAAAGGCCATCAATTTGGTTTTATTAGAGCTAGAGCAATGTTTTTTTTTAGATCTACCCGAAATTAAGTCGTCTTTAATTAATTATTCGGCAATTTTTACCAGATTTGCATAGGGAGTAAGTTATTTCCCCAAAACTATATATATTTTTTTTATTCAAATTATTCGCTTAAAATCAACTTCTTAGGACCATAACTCCCAAACTTTTCGAGATAGAACATTCGATTTTTTTTCATTTTGCAGAAAATTTCAAGCAGTTTAATTCTTGTTGAGGTGTTTGGGACATAGGATGAACTGGAATAAGGCAATTTTCAAAAAACTGATTTTTTCCCACTTTTTTAACAATTTTTCAAAAACATTGAAGGGTTTCAGTTTTCGTAAGATGTTCAGCACCTGTAGCCCTTTTTTGGATGCTAAAATAAATGGTTTGAGCCAATTAAATTCCACGTTTAACTTATTTTCATTAAAATATGTTGATTATCCTCTTCAAAAAAAATCAAAAAAAGAGTTTTCTCAAAAAGGGCTCAAGCCGGCATATGCAAGCCTTTTTGGGTTGAAGTCAGTCGAGCCACACCGTGTGAAGTCTTCCAAATCTATCCGAAGTCTTTAAAATAATTGGCGACTAATTGAAATCTTTGTACAATCTTTGAAATCTACCGGAAATTTAAAAATATTTGGTAATATTTGTGAAATTATTGAAATCTTCGAGAAATCATTGAAATGATTGTACACTCTTTAAAGTCTATCTTCAATCTTTATGAAGTAATTTAATTCTTTGTGAAGCCTTTTAAATCTATCCGAAATCTTGAGCAAATCATTGAAATCTTTGAAATTTATTTGAGATCTTTAAAATATTTGGGAAATCATTGAAATTTTTTAGAAATCTTTGTAAAATCTTTGTGAATTCTTCAAAAATATTTGAAATATTTGGTTTATATTTTTGAAATTATTTAAAAGTGAACTCTTTAAGAAATGATTGAAGTCTTCGTGAAATATTTTTAATCTATCCGAAATCATTACGAAATCATTGACATCATTGACATTATTGCAATCTTTGTCAAATCTCTGTGAAATTTTTTTAAATTTATCTTAAATCTTTGCGAAACCTGTGAAATCTTTGGGAAACTATTGAAATATTTGTACAATCTTTGAAATCATTGGGAAATCATTGAAATCTTTCTGAAATCATTGTGAAATCTTTGTTAAATCTTTGTGAATACTTTAAAAATCTTTGCGAAATATTTGAAATATTTCTGAAACATTCGGTAATATTTGTGAAATTATTTAAATGTTCGTTAAATCTTTACAAAATATTTGAAATCTTTAGAAAATTATTGCAATCTTTGTCAAATCTTTGTGAAATCTTTGAGAAATGATTGAAGTCTGTGTGAAATCTTTTAAATCTATCCGAAATCATTAGGAAATCATTGATTTCTTTGTTCCATCTTTGAAATCTATCTCAAATCTTTGGGAAATCATTGAAATCTTTGTGAAATCATTGTGAATCCTTTAAAAATCTTTGCGCAATGTTTGAAATATTTTTTAAACATTCGGTAATATTTGCGAAATTATTGAAATCTTTGCGTAATATTTGAAATCTTTGCGAAATCTTCAGAAAATTATTGCAAACTGTTTTAAATGTTTTTGAAATCTTTGAGAAATGGTTGAAGTCTTTGTGAAATCTTTTAATTCTATTCGAAATCATTGAAATCTTTGTTCAGTCTTTGAAATCTATCTTAAATCTTTGTGAAATAATAGAAGACTTTGTGAAATATTTTAAAGCTATCCGAAATCTTTGCGAAATATTTGAAATCTTTGTGAAATCTTTATGAAGTCGTTGGTAAATTATTGCAATCTTTGTCAAATCTTCGTGAAATTTTTTTTATTTATCTGATATCTTTGCGAAACCTGTAAAATCTTTGGGAAATCATTGAAATCTTTGTGAATCCTTTAAAAATCTTTGCACAATGTTTGAAATATTTTTGAAACCTTCGGTAATATTTGTGAAATTATTGAAATCCTTATGAAATCTTTGTGTAATATTCGAAATCTTTGCGAAATATTTGAAATCTTTGTGAAATCTTTATGAAGTCATTGGTAAATTATTGCAATCTTTGTAAAATCTTCGTAAAATTTTTTTAATTCATCTGAAATCTTTGAGAAACCTGTGAAATCTTTGGGAAATCATTGAAATCTTTGTGCAGTCTTTATAATCTTGGAGAAATCATTAAAATCTTTGTGAAATCATTGTGAATCCTTTAAAAATCTTTGAGCAATATTTAAAATATTTTTGAAACATTCGGTAATATTTGGGAAATCATTGAAATTTTTGTGGAATCTTTTGTAAAATCATTGTGAAACCTCTGTGAATTCTTAAAAAAATTTGGTAAAATATTTGAAATATTCGGTAATATTTGTGAAATTATTTAAAATTTGTGAACTCTTTGAGAAATGATTGAAGTCTTTGTGAAATCTTTCTAATCTATCCGAAATCATTAGGAAATCATTGAAATCTTGGTTTAATCTTTGAAATCTATCTTAAATCTTTTTAAAATAAAAGAACGCTTTCTGAAATCTTTTATATCTATCTGAAATCTTTGCGAAATATTTGAAATCTTTGTGAAATCTTTATGAAATCTTTGGTAAATTATTGCAATCTTTGTCAAATCTTCGTGAAAACTTTTAAATTTATCTGAAATCTTTGCGAAACCTGTGAAATCTTTGGGAAATCATTGAAATATTTGTGCAATCTTTGAAATCTTCGGGAAATCACTGAAATCTTTGTGAAATCATTGAAATCTTTGTGAAATTATTGTGAATCATTTAAAAATCTTTGCGAAATATTTGAAAAATAATTGCAATCTTTGTCAAATTTTTGTGAAATCTTTGAGAAATGATTGAAGTCTTTGTGAAATCTTTTAAATCTATCCGAAATCGCTGCGAAATCTTTGAAATCTTTATGAAATCTTTGGTAAATTACTGCAATCTTTGTCAAATCTTCGTGAAATTTTTTTAATTTATCTGAAATCTTTGCGAAATCTGTGAAATCTTTGGGAAATCATCGAAATCTTTGTGCAGTCTTTACAATCTTTCGGAAATCATTGAAATTTTTGTGAAATCTTTGTGAATACTTTAAAAATCTTTCCGAAATCTTTGAAATATTTTTGAAATATTCGGTAATATTTGTGAAATTATTTAAATGTTCGTGAAATCTTTGCAAAATATTTGAAATCTTTAGAAAATTATTGCAATCTTTGTCAAAGCTTTGTGAAATCTTTGAGAAATGATTGAAGTCTGTGTGAAATCTTTTAATTCTATCCGAAATCATGAGGAAATCATTGAAATCTTTGTTTAGTCTTTGAAATCTATCTTAAATCTTTGTGAAATCTTTTAAATCTATCCAAAATCTTTGCAAAATATTTGAAATCTTTGTAAAATCTTTAGAAAATTATTGCAATCTTTGTCAAATCTTTGTGAACTCTTTGAGAAATGATTGAAGTCTGTATGGAATCTTTTAAATCTATCCGAAATCATTAGGAAATCATTGAAATCTTTGTTTAATCTTTGAAATCTATCTTAAATCTTTGTGAAATAATATAAGTTTTGTGAAATCTTTTCAATCTATCCGAAATCTCTGCGAAATATTTGAAATCTTTGTGAAATCTTTATGAAATCTTTGGTAAATTATTCCAGTCTTGTCAAATCTTCGTGACATTTTTTTTAATTTATCTGAAATATTTGCGAAACCTGTGAAATCTTTGTGAAATCATTGTGAATCCTTCAAAAATCTTTGCGCAATATTTAAAATATTTGTGAAACAACAATTGTTGATCCAACTAATAATATAGCAGTATCATACCTTACCAACTAAACCACTCAGAGAAAAAGTTGTCTTAAAACAAAAGCATTGTCCTCTTGCCTGTTTTGTTTTAAACCACTTGAATATATTTTTTAAACAAACAGAATTATTTGGCTACAAAATTAGGTGAAGTTTGTTGGAAAGGGCTAATGTTTGCTGAAAGAAGATTCTTTTTCAGACAAAAGAAATTCCTTTTTAAACTTAAAATTAAGCGGAAATTCCATTTGTATCAAGAAGCATCCTTCTGATACAAGAGGAAATTTCTCTGAGTGATAGTTGGCCCAACTAACCATTTTTTTCAGTGCATAGAAATGCTTTTTCATTGGGTTTCAAGTTATTCGTTTTGCACTTTAGATTAAAATGAGGAAATTTTAAGAAGCGCGATTCAAAATTAAAAAATGATTGATTTTTAATAATTTACTTTCAAGATGCTAATTCAAGAATAGGGAAACCACCTAGCAGTAGACAGAAACAAATTCAACAGCATTTAATTGCATTAGTTTCCGAAAATAAAATTTATTTCGTTTTTAAATAAAGCTTACATAATCAATTGAAACTTCTTATTAAAACAATATCAGAAATTCAGTCAATTAGTTGTATCAGAAATTGTATTATACTCGAGCAAGGATACGATTTTGACAATAATCGTTTCTGGCATTGCTCCTGGGAATGACAGAATACTCAATTCTCGATAATTATAATTGATTATTGGTATAGTCAAAATTAAAATCAGTTTATTGAGTAAATAATATTCGAAACAATAATTATTTTACAAAAATCACTAAAGCTTAAATTCACGAATCAAAATAATCAAACACAACCTTTAACTTGAAACAACTGCGTGACAGTCGCAGAGCTGCTAATTTTGAAAACGAAATTTATCGCAATTTTTCGATTATCTACAGTTGATAATCTATCTATCTATCTATACCATTAAACCATTTCCCTTTCAGGGTAGGCGTGACACTACCCGATTCGGGTAGTGTTTCTAGGTTTTTCTTGTAGTTATAAATAACTACAAGTGTGGGCTCACCACACCCACGATGTGCCAACAGCACTCATGTCAGTATTCTTGAATGGTCACCCATCCAAGTACTAACCGCGTCCAACGCTGCTTAACTTCAGTAATCTGACGAGAACTGGGTTTTTCAGCGTGGTATGGCCGTTGACAATTTTGAAAAATATAATGTCAAATCAAAAGTCCTCAAATATTCATAAATAATAAGGAAAGAACGCTTTGTATCGATAAATATTGTTCATTAAACTTCAAACTTTGATTCTGATGTATAAACAGGCCACAAAAATGTTTCATTTAGGTACAAAGTATGAACAATTAAATGGTGAAATTTTGTTCGAGGTTAGAAATTTATTTGTTTCTCTCACACATTATCTAGTCATAATATTTCAATGAAACTTCATCAGAAAATATAGTATCATTGCTGAAATGTTATACTAACAAAAATCATGAACATTTTTAGCCAGTTTTCCAATTAATTAAGATTATCTACTGTAAATCATTATATATTGTAGGGTGGTTTCCCCTACTTCAATTTTAAACGAAATCTGGAATTGTTTCGTTTTTAACGCTTCAAGATGAGTTGATTAATTTTGAAAGTTTTCAATTAGAAATCATATAATTTTCAACGTTTTTAGAAGAATTAGACTTCCAAGGTTCACAATTTTTAAATTCTTTCATTTCGAATGGTGAAAATGACATATAATTAATAATATATTTATCATGTTTAAAATTGCTGTCGTTTCAATTTAAAATTATAGTTTTGGATGCGCAATTCTAAAGCAGTTAATATTTCAGGCCTTGAAGCTAAAGTTTTTTTTTGTTTCAAAAGCTTAAATTCAAAAATATTTGGTATGAAATTTCTTAATTTTTGTAGGTTTTAAATTTCACAAGGTTGTAGTTTCCAATTCAAATATTAAAAATCTCAGGACAATTTCACTATTAATTCTTTCAAAATTTCATATTGAAAGCTGTGATAGTCAGTTTTAAATTTAATAATTTGAGATTTAAATACTCTAATTTGTTTGGCTTCAATTTTGGTCACTTTTTAGAATTTAATAATCTTAGATTTAAATATTCTAAATTATTCTTTAAAAATATAATCAACAATTTAAAATGTTGCAATTGTCAAACGTTTTAAATTTACCTAAAATAATTGAAATTTTAGAGAGTTAGATCATAAAAAAGTTTTAATATCACAATTTTCGGTGACTAAAATTTTTTTATTTTTAATTGAAGTTTGGATTTGGTTGATTTTCAACGTTCATTGTGAGAGATTTGTTCATTTTTTATTGTTTTCCATTTAAGATTATTTTTTATTTTGAATGTTTTTTTTTTGTAATAATTCAAGTTTAAAGGTTTATAGTTGAAAATTTTTCCATTTTGAACGATGAAAATGACGGTGAATTTATTTTTTTATCTTAGAACAATTTGTCTAATCAATTTTAATATTAAATCGTGATTTCTTAAAATGTAAATAATGGTTTTAAGTTCTAGAATTTTCGAAGCTTTGACTTCGATACATTGAATTTAATTTTCAATTTAAGATTGTCAAATTTTAATCGCTTCGAATTGAGACTTATTTTAATTCAAAAACTTTCAATTTTAAACGTTTTTAATTGAAAATAATACAATTCAAATTCCTGTGAATTTTCAATAATCCAATTTGCAAAATTATAAACCAAAATATTCAATTTATAACGTTTTAAAATTTTCATATTTGCGAAATTTTTATTTGAAATCATACATTTTCGAGATTCAATGTCAACTCCATTTTAATGAAATGGCCCAACGTTCAAAGTTTTGGTCTGAAATTTTGCAATATTTAGAGCTTCTGATTATAAGTTTTTCAATTTCAAAAACTTTAAATTTAAACGCTTTTAATTAGAAGTTATGCTAGTTTAATTCCTATTCATTTCGTTTGAAATATTTTCCTTTTTTTTTTAAATTTCACCTAATATAAAAGTTATTTGATTTGGGACGTTTTAATTTAAAAATAGTTAAAAAAATATATATATTTTTTTAATTTCAAGCGCTTTCAATTCGAAATTTTAACTGATTTCAGGGATTTGAAAGGATTTTATAGGGGTTCAACGCTTTTCTGATCTGATTTGAGAGGATTTCAAAGTTTTTGAAAGGTTTAAAAAAAAATATAAGTGATTACAAGCTTCAATACAATTTATGGGATTTCAAAGTATTTCAAGGGGTTTTTAGGGATTTTATCAGACATATGCGAATTCTTAGGATCTTCAAGGTCTTTAAAGAGTAAATATTTATCAATCGATTTCAAAAGATTTGAAACTTTTAGGGTATTTTACAAGATTCCAAGGAATTTCGAATGATGTAAAATTTTAGAAGATTTAACGTATTTGAAGATTTCAAAGAATTTTTACGGTATTTATAAAATTTCAAGGGATTTGAAGAACTTCACAATATTTAAGGGATGCATAGGATTTCAATACAAGTCAAGGATTTTGGATAGATTTCAGTGGATTTCAACGGATTTCTAAGATTTCAAGGGACTTCAAAGCTTTTAAGTCATTTAAAAATATTTCCAGGGATATTAAGGGGCTTTATCAGATTTTATGGGATTGAACTAGGATCCCAAAAAGTCATAATTTTTTAAGGATTTCGAACGATTTTACAGATTTACAGATGTTTTACGGGATTTTACTCGAGTTTTTTGGAATTACTAGGGATTTTGCAAGATTCAAGTGATTTTACAAATTTTAGAGAAATTTACAGAGTTTAGGGCATTATGAAAGATTGCAAAGAATTTAATGAGATTAAGATTTTTGGTTAAGGGTTTTCAAAGAATTTCGTAGGATTTCAGAAAATTTCGAAGGATTTTAAAAAAGTATCCAGGATATGAATGATTAACAAATATTTGAAGTAATTCTACCGGATTTCTAGGAAATTCGTAGGATTTCAGAAAATTTCGAAGGATTCTAAAAAAGTATCCAGGATATGAATGATTAAAAAATATTTGAAGGAATTCTACCGCATTTATAAGAAATTTTAGGGAATAAATGAAATTTTAAGGGACTCCTAGGGATTTTTTATGATTTCTACTTATTTCAGGGATTCGACCATTGTTAAGGGATTTATAGGATTTCGAAAAAAAATTGTAAGATTCGAGGAATTTGTATGGATTATAAGTGATTTTAAAGATTTTTAAGGGATTCAAAAGTATTTACGAGTCTTACAAAAATATTTAGACTTTAGACGGTAATATGTATTTCGTTATAGCGTCGTATTTATTATTTTAATGAATTAAGCTATATTTGATATTCGGAAAAATTCTAACTTTTTACTAAACGCTCGATTTTAGAACTTTCTTTCAATAATTATTTTTATTTGATTTCAGACAACACCAAAAAAATATTAATTCCAATATCACCATTGGAAGATTGCGTTTTATCCATCCAAGCATTCTGAAATGTATATCCATGTCCTCTGAAATCTACACTGAGAAAATTGGAAAAAATTATAACTTTCCTCTAAACGTTCGGCTATTAAATTTTCACAAATTTCTTGTATTCGATGTCGGGCAATAATAGAAAAAGTTTTATCCCAATCTCCTTATCGGAAGACAGCGTTTTGTCAGCCCACTTACTCTGAAATGTATACGGAAAAAATCGGGGGAAAACTATAACATTTCTCTAAATGTCCAGTTTGCAATTTTTTTTACTAATTACTTAGATTCGATGTCCAACAACACAAGAAAAAGTTTTATTCCAATGTCCTTATCGTAACACTGCGTTTCCTCCACCCACGCCCTTTGAAATGTTTGCGGAAAAAATTATAACATTCCTCTAAACGTCCAGCTATCAAATTTTATTTAACAGATTTCTTGTACTCGATGTCTGTCAATAATAGAAAAAGTTTCATTCCAATATCCTTTCCGGAAGACTGCGTTTTGCCCGCCCACGCACTCTGAAATGTATACCCA
>CAKNYM010050965.1:0-54650 GCA_932195095.1 Andricus curvator
TGATAATTTTCATGAACAGGTGCTTCGTAGTTGTGTGCATGAGTGCGATAGAATTTGTTTGAAAAAAAAAACGAAAGTTAGAAAAAGTGAATTTATGTTACTAAAATTAGTTCGTTTTAATACTCACATATATTATCTTATTTGCCCCCAGGAATTCATAATAAAATAAATTTTTCATATAAATTTAAATTTTATAACATTTTTCGGTGCAAATACAACTAGTTTGGCTGTTTGTAAACTTAAACTTGTAAAATTTTTAACCTAGAATTTTTTATAAACGGAATAAAACAATTTCAAATCAGAATTGAAAAATTTGTAATTTATTCGGCTTGACAGTTATTTAAAGTTATAGAAATTCCCTGACTTTTGCAAGATTTGTTTACTAAATCCCTGACTTTTTTAAAATTGTTGTTGGCTAGGTTCGTTTTTCACTAACCAGATTTCTTTGGCCCGTAAAGTTAAATTTATATTAAATTTTTGTACAATTACTGCGAGTTATTTGTTTCCTTTGCGAATTTTCACAAAATGACGGAAATGAATGAAGACCCCCCCCCCCCGGAACAAATCATAACAAAATCGCTTGACCCCTCCCTCCCGTTGAGCTGTTACGTAATTTAAGTACGTTCCCTTAATAAGCACGTTGCTTAGTTCAGACTAATCACTTATAATATTTATAATTATATTTTGAACTATATAAAAATAAAAATTTCAAACTTTCATTAAATGTGAAATCCGGGCAAAAACTTGGCCAAGTAAAATTAAATAAAGTTGTATATAATAACATTCATTGATTGCGAGTGATAAACAAACAAAAAAAGCGGTCACACATTTTTTATATGAGAAAATGATGCATGTGTATTTCATGTACGCTTCTGCTTCTTTATCTTGTCTGTTTTTCAGTTTCGTGTTGGGTATGTATGTGCGTATTGGTTCTAATTAGCTATCCTCCTTCACGTGGTGAACATGATGTGCTTTGGCTTATGGATGGGGGAAAAAGAGTTGGTATATAATCCGCGACTGAAACAGAAGAGAATGTCTGTTTTTTGAAAAAAAAAAATGAGTTTCTCAATCTTCGTCGTTTTTGTTGCTATGTGTGTGGCTTTACTCGCTTTATCTAAGGATGCAGGAGCGTGCCAGGGTGCATGTTGGGACGGACAACGTTGCTGCCACCCTTGCCATCGAGATCGTCATAGTAAGTCGAGAAATTATCACTAACTAGACCATAATATGCACGCGCACCTAATAGATTCTTATTTACAGTATAATATATATGTGCGCATCATAATTTTTTTTTTCTGTGAAACGAGTTGCTCAAAATATGTTTATTACTTTCTTGCAAGTGGGTCACGATAGAATGATTCGGCATAAAAATTGGTGCCATGTTAAAAGAAGATAATTTTATTTGAAGCACATCTATCTTACACGAATTAAAATCTATATTATTTTACATTTTAACCAAAAACTTACCACTGACAATAAGATTTATTCAAAGAATCTGGAAAAATTCAACGCAATTTTTTTAATATTCAAAAATATGAGAAAGACATTGAATTATTTTAAAAGATATTTCAAAGATTTAAAATTTTTGAGAATATTATAGAATAATTCAAAGCTTAAGAATCGCAAGAAGAAAATGTTAAAATAATGTAGATTTTTGAAGATTTAGTACAAAACATTTAGAAGATTTTTACGAATTTGGAAACATTTCAAGAAAATGAAAAAATTTTTCTAAAGTTCCTGGGAAAATTTCAAATGACTGTTTATTTTTTATTTTGAAAAAATAATTCTTAGAACAAATTGAAAAAGATTCTAAAACATTTGAAAAGATTACTAAAAATATCGAGAAAAAATCTGGAAAATTGTAAAGCAATTTTGTTTTGTTTTAAAAGATTTTTCACAAATTTTAGAAAAAAAAATTAGGATCATTTCAAAATGTAGGTACAAGCTTTCAGAAAATTTGCAAAATGATTTAAAATTTGAAAATCTTTTTGAAAATTGAAAAAATGTAGATTTCCGGAGATTTTGAATAAAAATTTTAAAAGCTTTTTAAAAATTTTAAAAGATTTCAGAAGTTCAAAAATTTTAGGGAAAATTCGAATGGTGTTAAAAATATATGTATAGAATTAATTTTTTCAACTTGAAATTATCTATTCCATTTTTCGTCGATTTCTTTTATAGGTATTTAATCTTTTTGTTTAAAAATTTAACTATTTCGTTGAAAATTTATTTTATTTTTTTTTAAAACCTATTTCTCTAACTCAAAATTATAATATTCATTTTTTTGTTGAAAATTTATCTTTTTTAGTTGAAAATGAATCTATTTTGTTGAAAATTTGTGTTTTTTTTTTGTAGAAAATTCATCTTGGTGAATAATTCACTTTTTGGTTGAAAATTCAACCATTAGATTTGAAATTCCATTAAAAATTAAAATATTTCGTTGAAAATTCATGTATTTTGTTAAAAATTATTCTTTTTGGTAGAAAATTAGTTTTTTTTTATTTAAAATTAATTTGTATTTGGTTGAAAATTAGAGATTTTATTGAAAATTAATTTTTTGAACTAAAAATTCAACTAAATTTTGGTCGAAAGTTTTTTTTATAGACATTTAATCTATTTTTTGTTGAAAATTGATCTTTTTTATTTGGAAATTCATCTATTTTCTTGAAAAAAAGACATTTTTGGTAGACAAGTAGTTGTTTTTTAATGTGGAAGTAATTTTTTTAACTGAAAATTTAGCTATTCCATTTTCCGTCGACATTTCTTTTTGATAGACATTTAATATTTTTGGTGGAAAATTCATCTGTTTGGTTGAAAATTTAACTATTTGTTGAAAATTTATTTTATTTGGTTAAAAATTTATTTCTCTAACTTAAAATTAAACTGTTCTATTTTTTGTTGAAAATTTATCTTTTTTCAGTTGAAATTTCATCTATTTTGTTGAAATTTTGTCTCTTCTTTGACAGCAATATAAACTTTTTGGTTGAAAATTGAAAAAAAGAAAAAAAATTGAAAATTGTAGATTTTTGACGATTTTTAATAAAAAAATATAGAAGCTTTTGAAGAATTTTAAAAGATTTAAAGAAAATTAATTTTTTCTTTAAGATTCAAAGGATTATGTAAATTAATATTTGAAAAGATTTCAAAACATTTCGAAAGATTTTTTGTAGAGTTAAAAAAACAATCTAGCAGATTTTGAGGTAATGTTTTTAGTTTCGGAAATATATTGAAATTGATTCGAAATTTGAAAAGATTTCGAAAAATTGAAAACAAAATGCAGATCTTTTAAGATTTTCATACAAACTGTGCAGAAGCTTTTTAAGGATTTTGTAAGTTTTCAAGATAATGAAAAACTTTCTTAAGATTCCTAGGAATATTTAATGTAATCCTTTATTTACAAACATTAATTTTACAAAATATTTTATAAGATTTTAAGACAATTTAAAACATTTTTAAAAAATGTAGAACATTTTCAAAATTTATAGGAATGAGTCTAGAAGATTTTAAGGCAATTTTAGGAATAAATCGAATCAGTTTGAAAGATATTTAGCCATTTTAACATTTTTGAAGAGATGAAAAATATATAAAAACTTTAAAAGATTTCTGAAAATTTGTAAAATATTTGAAATATCTTTTAAACTTCCACAAGTTCTACATATCTTTTAAGTTGAACAGAAGTTTTCCTAAAATGTTGTAAAATCCTATAAAATGAAAAGTTTTATTTTATAAAAATTAACAAATTTTTTTTCTGGAATCAGTTTAGAAGGTTATTAATAAGTCACATTTTTATATGTGAACATTCAAATTAAAAAAAACATATGAAGTCAGAATTATTTTAATTTTCCAATGAAAATAATAGTTTTTTTATTTAAATAACATGAAGTAATTATTCTCTTTGAGGTTATGTAGTTGAATATTGGTTATATTATGTATAATGAATTTGTATTTATTTTTTCAAAAGCCACTAAAAAATCGCATTAGAAACATGTCTCTCTTTTCACTCTCGGATGTGAAGTTCCAAAAAGCGTATAGCGATGTATTTTTATGAACTGATTACAAATATGGCTATGAAAATGGCAAAAACCACATTTTTCATTATAATTTGAGAACAAGTAAATATTTTATTATTTTCTTGGTTACATTTTAATGAGAAGATTCTAAGCTTCAATTCAGCAAAGATTTAAGTTTTGTAATTTACTTCCCGAAAGCAAAGATATTTCTTGAAATCGCTGGAGATTTTTAAAGTTCTATGAAAAAGTTTTCTGGAAACATTTCAAACCATTTATGCTTCGTTTTAGAAGATTAAAATACATTTTACGTATATCAAGAAAGTCAAAAGTTACCTACATTAAATAAGTTCAGAAAAATTAATGAAATGCATTTTACCTTTTGGTATCCTATTTTTACTTCCGTTCCCTGTTCAATTGGAAATTCTTGATTTTGGAATATATTGAGTGCTGTTCTTCATCAGCCTACATTTTACCGACTCCCTCGCGGAATGGTATATCTCTTATAACACTAACTTTTTCCTTGATTGGATCATAGACTCGGTAGTTTGTCGAGTTATTTTCGTAGGCAACGAGGTTCCTTCTCTGACCACGAAGATCGACATTTCTCGTGAATTGTGTGGAAACATAAACATAAGCCACGGATCTAAAATTTCACCTATGATTCCATTACCGGTTTCTTGTTCACCCACATTTCGTGTTGGGTTGCACCACCGCCCGATGACACTGTCTGGTTCAACACATAAACCGCGGTGTTGACCGCCTCTGCCCATAAACTCAGTGAAAGGGATTTTGCGTGAAGCATTGTTTGCGAGCATTCAACAATCGTTCGGTTGTCTCTCTCGGCTTTACCGCTTTGTTGAAGAGTATACGGAGCGGTATTCTCTTTCTTTATTTCGCGGGACACGAGATACTCGTACATTTGTTAATTGCAGAACTCAGACCATTATCCGATCTCAGGATTTTCATTGGATGACCGAATTTATGTGTCACTTTCTTTTCGAAAATCTTGAATTTCTTGAACATATCTGATTTATGCCGTAAAAAGTACACATGACGAAAACCGGTCGCAACGTCCTTAAACGCTGGTACTTGTGTACTAGTGCTTTTGATACCAGCTTGCGAATTGCACGTTTGTCTACATGGTCGAGTCTCTCATGCCATGCACGTAGATTATATGCGGTCCCGTTTCCCTCTTCTGTACAAGAATTCACGACGCGAAGAAACAATATGGATGTATTATTGTCTTGCCTCACACCTGACGCAGTTACTTCTGCTCCGCGTACTATGTTGACAAAATCATTCTTGAAGTTCACTTCGAATCCTCTTTTCATACAGGCTCCAACGCAAAATAGGTTCTTATTCACTGTAAAAACTAGACATCTCTTTTTTGCGGTGTCATTTGTTTCGTGTCGTGTTTTTGAATAGGAGAACCTCATGCTGATATTTTCAGAGCAAAACAAACGATTCTGGGATCCCACTAGTGGTCTCATTTTATTACCACTCGAGACTGTTTTTTCTGAATCTTATTGTAATATCTCAAACTAGTCCTGGAATAATACTCTGTTATTACCGTGTTCAATCCAGGAATATGAAGTTCGCTTTCGATTCGAACATCGCGCCACAAACCGTTCACAAGTCTCTTCTCTCTCTTCACCTCTACAAGACTGTCCCTTCACCGTCAATGCAGTACTTTGTCCCATCACCGAAAGCTACTCTTCCGCAATTTTTGATCAGACGGTAATCAGTGCACCAACCGCAGCGGTCAGTCATGTGTCTCAACGCACTACTACGGTGAGCCAGATTTCGCTCTGCTTGACCGAAGGAAACTCTACCAGTTGTTTGTTAGTCAGCGGTTTGGACCTGTCCGACACACGTCTCTCACCACTTCCTTAAGGACAAAAGCACAGTCACGTGACTGCGCGAATTCACTAATTTTCCGATTTTTTCTTGGTTGGACACTCATGCGCGAAATGTCCCATTTCGTGGAACTGGTAGCACTCAATTACCTTTTTATTCTTTTTCGCATTTTCCTCTTTCTTTCCATGTCCTTGAACATCACGTTTTGAAGCAACAAAAACACTTGCCTCGTCTTCACAATCGACACTCAATCTCACTTCCTTGCGAATGATACAATGCCAGAGTTTGACGTGTCGGGTCGACGGTGTCCCGCACTGTTTGTAATGTGCCAAAATTAGGTCACAAGCTGCTCAAGGTCTTTGAAATTGCTGTTATTTGAGATACCACCTCACCCACGTTTTCAATTTGCGCGATTATGTTCCGAATTTTAGCTAGGTGTTGGACAACCGAATCACTGGACAACATTTGGTATTCTTGAAAGTTCTGTAACAATAAAAGTTTGTTCGGAGTGATTGCTGTTCATGAATACGAGCATCGTCCACATATGTCCACATATGTCCACATATGTCCACATATGTCCACATATGTCCACATATGTCCACATATGAGCATGTCCCACATATATTTCGTCGATGTACACACTAATAAGGGTTCGAGTTGAGCATGTTCAGGTGTCGACGGTATGTTTTGAGACATGAAGTATGCAAATCACACGCTCGCGTGTTTGCCAAGTGTTTAACAGCACAATGGTTACTGCGCGCACCATACTCGTTAATAAATGACAAGAATACCGATTAAACTTGTCGTTTATTCAAAATGATGCGAAACGTGTAAGACATGGAATAGGGTCAACTGGCTCAGCGTTGCTAGTTCGTCAGTTCGTCTGCTGCTCCCAACGCAGTCGGAAACACTCGAAGTACATTCACTCCCATACTCTCTAACGAGACAAACCAACTCATTCCATAATAATTAGGCAATCAAAAGTTGCAAGAGGTCATAAATGCGCGCAGCTCGCCAATTTTCCTAGTAATATAAAATTTTGAGCTATTTAAAAAATTGTTATATTTTATATGTTCGAAAGGTAACATTTTCGAAAATAGGAAACTGAAATTTATGGAAGATAATTCAATTTTTAGTAAGATTTTGTATTCATCGAATTAAACATATGTTATATAATGTACAAAATCCACTAATTAATATTTCAAATCATGATATTTACCATTATAAACATTATATATATATATATATATATATATATATGCGTGTGTGTGTGTGTGTGACCTCTCGGAGTATGCAGCCTTATCCTTGCAAGCGTGGCTCTAAGGACGGACAGTCCCTCTCCCTAGCTGTTCGTGGGAACAACAGTAACACCATCAAAGCACCAAAAAGTTGTAGATGCGGTTCAAAACGATCGAACGCACAGAGCACCCCACAATCGGTTGGTAAACAGTGCCGATCACCCTAGAGTTCGGGGTGCTGCAAATAATTGAAATGGAAACACGAAGACTAACCGGCGAAACGCTCACATTGAGTGGACGGATTAACTCAAGGATGACGTGCTAGACTGCTACGATGCCAACATTATCCCTGTTCGCAGAGCTGCAGCACGTTTCGTAACAGTCTTTGCGAAATCAACATGAGTACCAACCGCGGAAAGCTGACACTTTCAGAGATATGATAGCGATTTCAGGACTAGGAGGAACATTGACATACAGGATCCTCCTAAACTCCAAGATCTGGCTGAAATGGATGCCTCCCTTCGTGAGGATGTCTCGGAGGAGTCCGATCTCTGGACCATCAATTGTTCAGTTCATGGTGCTGGGAGAGCATTGGCTGATTCCAATCGAAGGCTAAAACCGACGGTGGATCAAAAGCCCAAAAGAATTTTGTATCAACTGAACAAGAAGATTGGATGGGCAAGACAGAATGCGTCCCGTATTCACTGTGTGATTGACTACATAACATCTGGTAGGCCGTTTACGGAAAGGGTTCGAAAGTTCGCTCAAGAACTATGGATTTTCAATTATACACTGAACAATTAAAAGCTGCCAATAATTAAGCAGCACATTGTTGACAAAATACGGCTGTTATCTGGCGCAAGGAAGAGAATATAGAAGAGGGAGAGATGGATCAGGGAGAATCAACAGTTTCTCGCTGACCCATATCGCCTCTTCAGTGATCACCCTGTTTCTGTCAAAAATCCACCAAAGCCTAACGAGGTGGAGACCTTTTGGAGCGAGGTATACAAGATCTCGAAAACACTGAAGTTGAAAGAAGATACTGACAATATCATCCACTTCAAGGAGTCCTGCGACGATAAATTCGCATTTATCGTTACATTTCGGCTGTTTCAATATCTTTGGAGTGCGGAAGTGATTTGAGTGTCAGTAGGTTTTATTTTTAGTTTATCATTTACTCACTCCCACCCTACCTACCCTACCAAACCCCTCCCGCTCCCCGAAAACGAATGGAAATACGCCGACGGTGGTCGCTGGCGCTCCTGATGTGGCTCAGCCGTTGATCGCGGACAATTTGTGAAAGGAAACTTTTTGTTTACGTTTTTGCTTCTCTTATATGCGCGACCGCGCGTGTTTTCTTTCGGTTCGCGATATAAGAATGGAAGTCAGTGATATGAGTGCAACGAAAACAAAGCGCAGTAGAAAGCCTGTCTGCCTGATAGATCACACAATTAAGGCCATAGCAGGATTCAAGTTGCCTTCGCGAATTCAAGAACTGAGGTTTCTGATTCACCAATTACGGGAATACAGTGGGTCTATGAGTGTTTCTGAAGCATGTAACGCTGCTGCTGATGCTGTGTGTAAAATATGTGAACGGGCTAGAATTCCGACGATGCAAAAGTGTCGCATTGTGAACAAAGCTGCGCATTTGCACAAGGAATGGAGAGCTCTGCAAAAAAGTGCTACACGGTGACAGTAGCTGTTTCTTGTGGTCCTGAAATCCCTCTTTTCAAGAGATTCCGCGAGGCGTGGAAAGACATAGATTCGTCTTCGTTCAACGCAGACTTTGCTGACAGCAGGTCGTCGGATCTCTTGGAACAATCGGGAAAAACCGTACTCACTTTTGTTTCGAGGAAGCTGAATGAAGGTGAAGTTTCTGAAACTACTCTACTTACCGCCTGATAATATAATTGAATCAGTTTAAGCACTCTGCAACTTTCATTACAGGAGAGCCAACCTCGTGATGACTATCGGGAGTTTTTTGAATTAGTCTGCATTTTCTTGAGAGGCACAACTCCACGCGGAATCAAGTTCTCCCCACCTGGTTGTATGCACGATGCGCGCTTCATGTCACGGACACTATACGCACTGAAAATTCTTTTTTTCAAGGGTCAGTTCAAGCTTACAGCTACAGAACAGAGGCGTATTGGCGACTTTTGTCTGTTCGTTATTCTAGTGTACGTGAAGGCATGGTTCACAGCTTCTTCTGCAATCCAAGCGCTCCACCATGACTTTCTCTTCTTGAAACAGCTACACAAGTACGCCAGTATAAACAAGAAGGTCTCCGAAGTAGCTGTAAAGAACTTTTGTGGTCATCATTGGTACCTCACGCCTGAGTAAGGTAAGGTCTCAATCGCCTACAAACGCCTATCAGTTCAACCAAAAGAAGTGCCCAGGTTTCTTCAGCTAAACATGGATGATTTTGTGTCCCCGAAATCAATGAACATCTTCCAAAGATTTGATTTAAAGACGGATTTTCTCAGTGCAGACTGTGAACAATGGCGAAGCTGTGAGAGCTTCGTAAAAGCGCGTGACTTTTTCCAAGATTTTCATGTGACTAACGACTGTGCTGAAAGGGCTGTTGGTCTAACTCAGAAATATCTAGGTCAAGTGAAAACAGAGGACAACTTTCAAAATCTTCTGTTAGTGGCACAACACTCAAGAAGATTGATGCCTATGAAGACTTTAGACAAGAAGTCCCTTGCAGCTGGAATTTTTTATCTTTTGTTACTTTGACCTATTTCATGTGATTTTCCGCTATGTTATTAGGTTTTACTGCTTGTATGGCAAGCATTAATGATAAACATTTATTTGAGATACAAACATCGTTTTCCTATGTGTTTTTCAAGAAAAATATAGACCTTGGAACTTGATTTTGCAAATATGTGTGGTCGTGTTTTACTCATACCCTCTTCTAGTAGTTTTAGAAGTTTCAAGGTCTTTGCGGCAGGGTTTGCAGTTGACCGATCGAGCTCAAATTTTTTATACATCCTTCCTACAACAAACGGAAACAAATGAGGGGGCGTCTGACATATTTTTCGTACTTCGATTTTTCAGGGATACCCTAACCTAGAGGCATGAAGAACTTTTCCGCTGCAGGACCAGATTGTATCAGGAACATCTGGTGGAAGGAGTTTACTTCTACACACCAACATTTAGCCCCCATATTCACCTCATATTTAAAGTCGGAGACGCCCATTCCGCAGTAGCTAGAGTTAGGACGCACTTTATTTCTATCGAAAAAAGGCAACTTGTCCAACCCAGAGAATGATAGGCCAATAACTTGTTTGAACACACTGTATAAGATCTTTACAGCTGTCCTGAATAACAGGATTGTCTGAAGAATTGAGCTTGTGTGGCGAGAGATGTACAAACAACGTTACTCGAAAAAAGGTCTAGCAGGATGTCGAGAGTACCTGCTAATTGACAGGTGCGTCCGTCATGACGCTGCAGCCCATTAGCACATCCTGTCAATGGCCTGGATTGACTACCGAAAAGCTTTTAACTCAGCCTCTCATAGACTTATCATCTGTCTGTTGGAAAGCTTCAAGGTGCATCCACACATAGTGAGATGCATAGAGAGATTGACGCCCCTTTGGAAAACTAGATTTAATACCTTATTTGGAAATTATCGCGTGACAACGAACATCGCCTTCCAGAGGGGCGTTTTTCAAGGCGATACCATGAGCCCTTTGCTTTTTTGCAACTCACGTCTACCTTTCTCTCTCGCACTACGAAATTCTTCTGGATTCCTGTGTGGCGACACTAATCAATGCGAGCATATGGTCACTCATGTATTTTATATGGATGACCTGAAGATTTATGCCTCTGGTAAAAGCAAACTTCAAACTGCTATAAATATTGTCAAGAAATACACAGGAGAGATTGGGATGGACTTTGGCTTGGACAAGTGTGCCAAAATTCATCTGAAGAAAGGAAAAATTACTGACGTTCCCAAGGACCCTGAGCTTGTGGATATAATTGTTACTAGACATCTTAATACTGGAGAGACCTATACATACCTGGGCGTGCCTCAGAGCCGTATTCAGGACGTAGCATCAGTTAAAGAGTCTCTCCGAAGCAGATACAAGCATCTTCTTCGGCAGATTTGGTTTTAAAATCTGTCGGCTTTGAACAAAGTATCTGCGACAAACATGCTTGCCATCCCGGTTCCACTCTACTCATTTCTGAATCTCCAATGTCTTCATAACCAAATTGTTCTAAGTACAGCTTACATTGTTGCAAATGGAAAAGATCCTCTCCTAAAAATGGTCAGGAATCACGAGATGATTGGCAAAGGAACGTTCTTTTACAAAGCCGCGGGGCAGGCGGCTGAGACCCTTGGCCTGAATGTTAACATCAGAAGTGAGGAAAGTCTATTACTCCATCCTCTTCCACCAGCAGCTACTCGACAAAAAAATGCACGGAAATTTTCACATTGTATACCATTAAGCCATTTCCCTTTCAGGGTAGGTGTGACACTACCCGATTCGGGCAGTGTTTCTAGGTGGATAGTTTCCTTGTAGTTATAAATAACTACAAGTTTGGGCTCACCACACCCATAATATGCCAACAGCACAAAGTATTCTCGAACGGTCACCCATCCAAGTACTAACCGCGCCCAACGCTGCTTAACTTCAGTGATCTGACGAGAACTGGTTTTTCAGCGTGGCATGGCCGTTAGCATGAATGTAGAAAAACAGTCCTTCTCGAAGGAGCAAACTTTTGCTTTTCTCAAATCATCAGCGCTTAATTCAGGTACAGAAGGTTTTATTTCCGCATGCCAGGATAGTGTCGCATCCACCTTAGTATACCGTGACCGCATTTTATGTCAAGAAGTTCCCAGCGATAGGTGCAGATCGTGTCATGTACACGCAGAGTACCTAGAACACATACTATCTGGGTGTGCCACTCATGCGGGAACGACGTATATCTACAGACAAAATGCGGCCCTAAGAGTGCTTTATTGTGATATTTGTCCCCTGCCCTGCCGAACGCTCCAAGGGAGATAGAGTCAATTGTCCAAAACGAGAAGTGTCAAAACTTCTGGAACTACGATTTTCGGACAGCAGTCCCCGTTGCACACTCGAAACCAGACATTGTTCTCCAAGACTTCGAGAAACGAACTATATTCGTGATGGAATTGTCGGCTCCGGCCGACTACAACATCACTGTCAAGGAGAAGGAAAAGGAGGACAAAGTGATTCAGACAAAGTGATTGTCCTTGTGATCGGTGCGAAACTATCACTGATTCGTAACGTGAAAGCTATTCCCACATGCCAAAAATATGCCGCGGCACTTGCGAAATGGATGCAGGAAGTTGTCATCCTTGGGCCCTTTTTGTGTCCTGAAGACACACGAGGGTTTCGCCGGCCTGTCGTCGTAATTTCGTCATGCCACCCATCTCACGGTCCTAAAACGTGGCCATAAGTGTGATTTATTGCGATTCTACTGAGAGCCGATGACATTTTTGGATGGCAGTTGCTTTCAGTGGGACCCCGCTATAGTCCTTTAACCTTTTTGTATTTGTATATATATATATATATATATATATATATATATATATATGTCTATACATATATATACATATAGGGTGTCCAAAAAGTAACGAAAGACCTAAATAATTTTCCAGATGAAATATTTTTCGAAAAGATGAATTTCATTCTTGAAGTAACTTTCAACGAGGAATCCAGTGATGACCTTCATTTTGACCTTGAGCTTGCTCTTCAAGGTTATTTCAAGGTAAACTTTGTTTTTTAAAGTGGGAACCCCTATTTGTGACAACGGCAATCGAAAGAGTGGCAAATTTTACGTCCAAAAATGTACTCAGGCCATGGGTCAAGGGTGACCTTGAACTGCAGCTGAAGGTTATTAGGCTTGACCCAGGTATGGGGCGGGTCCTATCTGTACTGACGCGACTCAGGTGTTTATGAAAAACGTCGAGGTCATTCTTGAAGTAACTTTTAACTGGGAATCTAGTGATGACCTTAAATTTGACCTTGAGCTTAACCTAGAAGGTTTTTTCAAGGTCAACTTTGTTGAAGGTCAAGCTCAAGGTCAAATTCAAGGTCACCACTAGATTCCTCATCAAAAGTTACTCCAAGAATAACCTCGACGTTTTTCGTAATCACCTGAGCCGCAGCAGTACAGATTAGACCCGCCCCATACCTGGGTCAAGCCTAATAACCTTCAGCTGAAGTTCAAGGTCACCCTTGACTCATGACCTGAGTACATGTTTGGACGTAAAATTTCCCGCTCTGTCGATTGCCGTTGTCAAAAATAGGGGTTTCCTCTTAAACAAACAAAGTTGACCTCGAAATAACCTTGAAGGTCAAGCTCAAGGTCAAATTCGAGGTCACCACTGGTTTCCTCGTTAAAATTTACTTCAAGAATGACTTGGACCTTTTTGACAAATATTTTAACTGGAAAATTATTCAGGTGTTTCGTTACCCTAGCAGGTTATCGCTTTTTTGGCATATTCTCAGGTTATCGCGGGTTGTTTAAGATCCATGGCATGTTAAAACACTCAATCATCAAAAAAAAAAAAATCTGGCAAAATTCCAGTACACCATTGAACACTTCTCCTTTAAGGGCACATCATAAAGATTGCAAAAAAATTTTAACAAATATTTTATTTTTAGTTCATAACTCGATATATTTCGTTGTATACAAATTTTACTTTTATGGAAATTTATACATATTTATGAAGAAAAAGGAACAATATGTTTACGTTGGCTCAAAATGAGTTTGCGCCGAAGTTAAAGTTATCGTGGGTCTTTTCAGACCCAAATCAAACTTGATCTGCTCACTGCAAAAGCGAGACTGTCATTGGGGAAACGCGAATCAGCACAGAGGGTTCTCTAGTCCTGAAGATTTTTAAGGGTGGGGATAGGTATTTCCGGAGTACACGGATTCTGAGTAATGAGACAAAAGAAAAATGGCTTCGGTCTGAAACGACCCACGATAACTAGATCGGGTTAATGATGCAAACATGTCAAAAATGAAATTCCGGTATGTTAATCTAGAATGATAACTTGAACTCAGTATTAATTTTTTTTCTTCCAACATTCAGAATAGTTCGTCAGTTCAAATTTTTTTTTTTCAATTCTTCGTCAATCCTAGATTTCGTATTTTTTTATTTTGCAACTGATGTCTTCTATATTTCAGCATACAAAGTCTACAGAATGTGATACAAATAAAATCTATATGTAATGTAAAAAGCAATAATACTTGTGAGCAGTTAATCATATTCAAATTCACTCAAAATGTATCAATTGTACTTTAGAATATAGTACTGCTAATAAATAAGACACCATTTGACAAGAATAAAAGAAATTTGTTGAGATGGTTTGCGCATGTTGAGAAAATGAAAGATGAACAAATAAGGAAATAAGTGCATCAAGGTAAATTAAATGGCAGCATACCCAGAGGCAGACTGCGGAAAGAATGGTCAGAATGTCTGAATGAGACCCTGAATCGAAGAGACATGAGAAGCCTTAGAAACATGAGAAGCATGAGAAAATGCACGGACGTGAAGAAAGCTAAAGAGGTATGCCAGGACAGGAAAGTGTGATGACAAATAGTTTATAAACAATGCATGATGAAGAGTGTCAGTGGAGTGAACGACGACTAAAACAAACAAAAATCTTTCATACTAATGGGCCCGAGTGGAGAGCTTTACATGCTGACTTTGTGAAGCTCTTTACCTGGGGTGATCGCTAGAGAGATTAATTAGTTACCTATAGGTCGAAGAAGTTTTGCGGAACGAACGTGTCATTGAAAATAAACAACACGGGAATTCTAGATCAATCTAAAAATCTAGCCCCCCCCCATTACCACCTACTACGTCTCCCCTCCTCGCCGAATGAGTCACGCTTTCCCCGAAATTGATATGGCTCAATCGTGCAATAATAATAATAATAATAACCAGATCACTTAATTGCATGACAAAAATGCGTCCAAAACTGATAATATATACCGGGACAGCCCCGTGCAGACTATTAAAAAAAATACAAACTCTAACAAAAAAGACCTTCGACATCTTGAGCTATAACCAACTTAGGCCTGACACATTATTTCATCAACATAATAATAATAATAACTGTAACCATCTGAGGAAGAAATAAGAACTTTTCAGCGCCAGGGCCAGATAAAATCAACATATTTTGGTGGAAGAAGTTCACTTCTATGCACCAGTATCTGGCTCGTATATTCACTACTTTCTCAAAGGGAGAACAACCCATCCCGCAGCGTTCTTCCATAAACCACGCGGTTTATAAAAAAAAGGAATCGCGGACTTCGCTGACAAATACAGCGTTTCGAATTATCTGGGAAAAATGAGCTCTAGGTGAAACTTCACATGGCCTAGAATCACTAACACCTTTAGTGCTCAAAAGTCATGTACGGGAAGCAGAACATTCGCGTCTACCAACAGAACATCCTAACAAGCCCCTTCATGGAAAATTCTACGGCATTATACGTGAAGAGGAGCTATCGATGGGTCTCTCCAACATGTTTCTCAAGTCTGCTAGACTGGGATCGGAGACTGAGAGATTTCTCTTTGCCTGTCAAGACGGCGTTATAAACACTTTACTTTACCGCGAGCGCATAATGAATGTACCTGTAGGCGATACCAACTGCCGAGCGTGCAAGCAAGAGCAAGAAACACTTGGAGATGTTCTCAGTAGATGCTCAAAGTTTGCATGCTACGTTTACATACAGAGACACAATGCGGATCTAAAAGTGTTATATTACCATCTTCGGCACTTATATCGTGTTGATCTATTGCCGGTCTTGCCATACGCCCAGGGGGAACTTGAGTCCGTTGTGGAGAATGATCAGTGCAAGCTCTACTGGAATTTCTAATTTTCCACCACTCAACGTATCAGTGCTACGAAGCCTGATATTGCCCTCCAAGATCTAAAGACCAAGATAATTCACGTGATTGGATTCTCGGCACCAGCCGATGGTAATATCACGGAAAAAGAGGGGAAAAAGCGGGCAAAATATCAAGCACTTCTTTTCGAGCTGAGCAGGCTGTACCAAGGCTACAAAGTCCATCTTGTAATTCTCATAATCGGCTGTCTTGGAGGTATGAAAGCTTCATTTCTTAGACAACTGAACAAGATTATAGCTTGCCAGCGTCAGGCTCATTCCATCGCGAACCGTATGCAAAAGACCGTTCTTCTGGGATCACTTCATCTGGTTCGTCAACACTGTTCCTCATAACATTCTACAAAGATTCATAGCTCTAAAAAATATACAGAGGTGAAACGTTCATCTCCAACGGTGCCGTCTGCCGCGTAAGGTCATCCGCGGCTAGAGACCTGACTCCAAGGAACAATGTTGCACGATGTTATCTCGCGTAAATTTCCCGCTTTTCCTTACCTTCTAGGACAGAAGGAGCAGAAGTGGATGACGTACACGTTCGAGTTGCGTCGGGATTGGTTGCTTCAAGGAACCATGATGGTCGCTTCCGGAGCCCACAACTTCTTTAATAGTAAGCAGATATTAAATGTTAAGCAGAGTGATAATTCAGAAGAGAAACTTAGGAATCCTAAATGTGTGGATCTCAAAGCAAAAGGTTACCCTATGAGTCAAACAAAATACTATTACCACGATTACTATCCTTATAGCATGGAACGCAATTGTAAAGTTCCCGTGACGTGTTAAATGCCCACCCCTTTGGAACCCTCCAGGGACGTTCCAGCAATGTTCCGTGCTATTAGGGTACCAAAGGAAGTTACCTGTTTTCATATGAACGAATTACGTAAGGGATCTTTTGGACGTATCTTATATTAGATTTTGTATTGTACTATGTTTTGTTTTCGCCTTTTACGACATTTTTAGTGTACTTTAATTATTTATCAGATTAGTTCTAAAAATTTCACAGCGAGCTGGGTTTGAGCAGAATCTGTGGCAAAATACAGAATACATCTTATTTCTCTAGAATAGGGAAAATTGTGATGAATTAAAATAAGAATTTCAGCATTTAGGCATAGTTTTGAATAATAGTTAAAAATACAGGCACTGAATAATGAAAAATATTTTTACTTTCAGATCCGGAAGTGTGGCACTGTGGGTAAAGAAGTCAGAAACTGGAGCTAGGTCATGGATTGAAAATATTATTGACGCGATACAGGCAGATTCTTCTTCATTCTTCTTCTGGATCTTCAAAATTTTTAATTTCAAGTTTTAATGTTCTTTGTATTTAAACCTAGTATAGTTTTTCGATGTTCATTCTGAAAACTATAAATAATTTCAAAAAATACAAAGTATGTGAAATATTTTAATTTCCAAATATGTGCATTGCTTTCGTACTTACAAGAAAATGATAGATAGATAAACGCTCGCATGTCTCTATATTTCGCATTGCCTCGCATTGCCAAACTCTGCTTCCGCGGCTAATACCTAATACTTGACTACTATGTACAATATTTACAGATCACTTATATCTACTTCCTCTCCTATTTACAATCTTTCCTTCTTCATTCCTCTTCCTCCTTCCTTCTCTTCTTCTCCATCTTACCCAACACTCCCTTCACCCATGATACTGCCTTTTGTTCCCCCTTTCATGCATCAATACCTCCATGCTTATCCCACTCCTTTGCACCTCTAAGCACTCCTTCGACCAGTGTCCACTCTTGCATCCCCCTGCCCACACAGTTCACACATCTTCTTCTCCCAAGAGAGCCAGAACCTATTAAAACCCTCCATGCACCCACATCTCATCCTCGCTATAAGCTCCTGACTTCCTTGCTCTCCTTTCTCACTTAAATATTGCGCTCTCGCCCTAGGCATAATCCACACATAGTTCTCGTTAAACCTTGACTCATTTATTCTCTCTTCCCCTGCTGTATTCTCTCTCTCCATGCCGTTTTTCTTAACCAACTCATATACCTTCCTTCATTCCTCGTGCATCCTTCTCACTTTATCCATCTGCAGTCCATTCGTTCTAAAATACCTTTCCTTTACAACCTTCATCTTTCCACCCCTTCTCCTGTTCTCCTTCTCCCACCAACACTCCCTGACCAGCTTACTTCCTCCCTCTTCCAAAAATTTCTCCTCATATTTACACGGCCGACTTCTTGCTAGAATCTCTACACTTTTTCTGCCCGTCTCCCTCCTGACAATATATTTAGGCGTGTTCCTTGCCAACCCCAGTGTCCACTTTACATACCTCTCCTGCGTGCTATTTACCTCTTCACTTTCTTTCCACCCCCACACCTCTAGTCCATACAATAGCACACTCATCACTAGTGAGTCAAACAATTTCATTCTCCTTCCAAAATCATCTGCGAATAACTTCTTTCCCAACCCCCACACCTGCCTCATCACCACATTTGCCCTCATCACTCTCTCTTTTATGTGACCATCCACTCACCCATTTCTCCGAAACCAGAAGCCCAGGTACTCAAACTCTTTCACCTCCTGCACCGCCTTTCCTTTCCACTTCCCTCCCTTATCCCTTCCCCCTCCTTTTCTGAACACCATAACCTTGGACTTTTCCGCATTCAGCTCTCACCTATTTTGATCCAAGTATCTTCTCAACCTCTTCATCATCTCCTCTAAGGCCTCCTCGCTGCTTGCCAGCAACATTATGTCATCTGCATACGCTAGTGCCAAATTCGAACCCCTCCTATCCTGACTCCTCCTACCACCCCGGCCTCCAGCTTACCCTCCATATCCGCAATTAAAATCGCAAAAAGCGTTGGGCTAAGCGGAAATGTTTAGAACAATGTCAGCCTAATTTTTTATAGTACATTTAATGGTATTGTGTAATTTTACAGAAACAAATTTTTAGAGACATTTTTCACGTAATTTACTCTTTCTTCCAATATTTAAGTATTTTAGGGCACTGAAGCAGTTCATAATATTTGTGAATTTCGAAACCATCATAATATTAACCCTTATGTGTGTCGCAAGCTATCTGCGTACCCATCAAAAAATTTAGCTTTGAGTTGTTTTTGGAGGTGGTTTTCTTGGGTGGGGAATATAACTTGTTGTTCTGTGAAGGTGAAGTGTGTGATTATATCAATCTTCCAAAATTTGGAGAGGTTTCATGGAGATACTCAGGATTTGTTCAGGTAAAAGTCTGAGGGATAGTTTTCGGGGGCTGTTCAATATTATTATGGTGTTAGGAATACAACTTTTTGATTTCTGAACGTAACTTGTCTGATTATTTCAAAATAAATTTTTTTTAAAGTGTTTTGCGGGAAGGCACTGGGGATTTGTTCAAGTAAAATTCTGATGGGTAGTTTCCGCGGGTTTTTAAACATTAATATAAGTTGGGAATATAACTCGTTCTTTTCTGAAGGTAGATTGTTTGATTATTTCCAATCTCGAAAATTTTTCAGTGTTCTGCGCGGAGGCACTTGGGATTTGTCCAGGTAAGAGTGGTTGGGGTAATCTTAAGTGGTTGTGGAAATTTACTATGGGACCGGAAATCTAACTTGGAGTGTTATGTGCTACGGGAATATTTGATAAAGAGACACAATGGAACAATTGTGAAACGATTCACCAAAAGGAAAGAGAAACTAAATTTTGTTTTAAACAAACAATGCACCCAGTTTGTACAAAATCAAGTTTCTCGTAATAAAATCACAACTGAATAGAAATCTTGGACATTCAATAAAAAATATGACAACTTCAAACAATTATAAACAACTCTCGATTCTGGATTCGATGGCTGAGAGCGAATAAGTAAGGGTGTGGCACAATAGTTTTTTATAGCTTGAGCGCCAGGGGAGCTCTTCATGGGCTTCCCACCCGCATTAAAACTAACTACTTTTGCGGGCTCACATCCTGTCGTAATCTAGAAATATTTTTAATTGTTGATTTTTGAAAATGAGGACTTGAAAAATTAACGCAATATGGGATAGCAGATCTAGAATCTAGATCTTTCATTTCAGGTTTAATACTTTGCCAGGATTGGTGCCGACGTATATACCCGGGGCCAATTCTGACCAGGGTTTTGTGTATCAGTTATCTGGGTTTGCCACTCCTAACACACTCCCACAATGCCCCGAAAAGTTACCCTAATTTCAGAACTCTCAATTCTGCACGAAATCTGCAAATTTTAGCACTTTATTTTTGTCTTTTTTTGTCAAGAAATATTATTGCTGATCCAGTTGAATATCTGTCAATGTTTTAAAGTAATTGTTAATTATTTGAGCAAATTCATGTATTAATTTTATGAAAGACGAAGTGTTCCAAAAATAGAAATCGGATTAAAATTATGAAAATCTTAAGGGGGACATATCATTTCACATGCGGCAAGTCTCTTTGCGGCAAGTCACACCTGCGGCATGTCACACCTGCGCATGTCACATTTTCGGCATGTCACTTTTGAGGCATGTCACAACTGCGGCATCTCTATCTAGCGGCTTCTCTCCCGCGCGGAATTTCTCACAGTGAAATTGACATTTTTGCGGCATCTCTCACAGCACCCCTGTGACTGGCCATAGAAATAATGTTGGTGAAATACCTACCCCTTTTCCAACGTCTCGTGGGGGGCGAGAAGGCACCCCTGTGACTAGCCACAGAAATAATATTGGTCGCATCCCTTTACACTGGTGAGAGATGCCGCTAGGTAGAGATGCCGCAGTTGTGACATAACGCAGATGAGACATGCCGCAGATGTGACATGCTGTAGATGTGACATGCTATAGATGTGACATGCCGCAGATGTGACATGCCTCAGATGTGACATGCCTCAGATGTGACAAGCCGCGGATGTGACATGCCTCAGATGTGACATGCCGCGGATGTGACATGCCGCAGGTGTGACCTGCCGCATGTGAGATGATAGGGACCCACTTTTGAGTTGTGCACATGTCGCAAATAATGGTCAAAATAATTTTAAAAAATTCTTATTATTATTATTATAGATTAGCAGTTCGAACTCGAAAGTTCATTGCCTCATCTACCCGAGACCGCCACACATCTCTATCTTGTGCATTCTCCATCCAGTTTAAGTAATCATGTCCTAGTTCTTTTAGATCATCCCTTACATTTTTCTCCCATCTGTTTCTCGGTCTGCCTAGGGGTCTCTTACCAGTCGGTCTCCCTCTTAAAACTTGCGCCACTGTTCTTTCATTGCCCATTCTTGCTACATGCCCCGCCCATCTTAATTTACGCGCTTTCATTACTCTATTAATATTTGCTGACCCGTAGAGAGCGTGCAGCTCATTATTATGCAGTTTTCTCCACTCGCCGGTCTCTTCGTCCCTTTTTGGACCATAGATTTTTCTAAGTACTTTATTCTCGAAAACTCTAAACCTATTCTCTTCTCCTTTCGTCAGCGCCCACGTTTCACACCCGTACATGACGACCGGCATTATTATCGTTTTGTAAATTCTTACTTTGATGTTCCTAGATAGCGATCGCGATTTTAGTAGCGTGTTTGCTGCATAATAGCACCTATTGCCAGCGTGTAGCCGCGCATTGATTTCCGTTTTAATCTTATTTTCGCTAGTTATAATAGACCCGAGGTATTTAAACTCGTTAACCCTTTCGAATTTCATATTTCCGGCCATTAGATCCCCGTCTTGATTACTTTGTCCGGACCTGACGACGGTCATATATTTTGTCTTCGATTCGCTAACTTCCAAGCCAATCTCTTTGGCTTTTGCGATCAAGATTTCTGCATTTTTAGCTACCGTTTCTTTATCATCCCCTAGTACGTCGAGATCATCCGCATATCCAAGAATTTGTATTACCCCATTGAGGGTAGCACCGGTCGGATTCGCCTGCACTTGCCTAACCACGTATTCTAAAACTAAGTTAAAAAGGACGCACGAAAGTGCATCGCCCTGTTTCAGGCCATCGCGGATCGAAAACTCTTCAGATAAACTACCGTTTACGCGTATTCTACCCTTACTGCCGCTTAAGCAAATTTCGATAAGTCTAACCAATTTTCTTGGCACACCCAAGGACTCTAGGATCCAGTACATTCGCGCGCGTATAATAGAGTCGTAAGCTTTTTTAAAATCGATAAATAGCTGATGTACTGCTTCTTTAAATTCCCATTTCTTTTCTAACAGTTGTCTAATTGTAAACATTTGATCGCTTGTAGATCGGTTTCGGCGGAATCCACACTGGTAATCCCCAATGATTTCCTCGGCAAAAGGAGTTAGTCTACTTAGCATAACATTAGACAGGATCTTGTAGCACGAAGGCACAAGTGAAATTCCCCGATAGTTGTTACAGTTAGTTTTATCGCCTTTTTTAAAGATGGGAATAATGATAGAGGTATTCCATTCTTCCGGCATGCGTTCTGTTTTCCAAACTGCGCGTATCAATTTACAAATTTGCCTTGTGAGGCAAGGGCCTCCATTTTTTATCAGTTCTGACGGTAGGTCATCGATGCCCGCGGCTTTGTTATTTTTCAACTTCTTGATGGCCATTTCTATTTCTATATCAGTAGGATCGTTAATTAATAGATCAGCAGTGTGGATTTCGCCGAGATTACCTTCAACGGGGGCTTCACGTACATTTAATAGTTTATCGAAATAATCTTTCCATAAATTCAGTCTCTCTGTCGCATCGGCTACTAGATTGCCATTTTCGTCCCTCATTACTTCCGTTCTACTTTGAAAGCCTTTCTTTATAAAATTGATTCCCCTGTACATCTCACGCGGGTTATTTTGTTTATTATGCGCTTCTATTGCTAGTATTTTATTCTTTTCCCACTCCCTTTTCTTGGATCTATAGAGCCTATTTGTACTTTTGCTAATCTCGAGATATTTCTTATGTGTTTGATCGCACTTATTTTGTAAACTACTTAGTCTGGCCTTCCGACGTTTCTCAAACCAGAGTTTGCACTCTTCGTCAAACCATGGTTTGCTTTTGGTTACTTTCTTAAAACCTATCGAAAGTTTCGCGGCTGCCTTTATCGCCTTTTTCGTATTGCTCCACAGGGTTTCCGGGTCCTCCTCGCGATTATTGTTATCGTCTCTCTGTTCTTGGAGAGCGTCGAAACTATTAGAAATCTCAACTTGGTAATTTAATGTTTCTGTTGCTGTTTTGAACTTATCTATATTGAAACGAACTGTTGGCTCTGTGCGGCTTGTTTTCTTACTTAGCGCTAGCCTAGATCTTAGTTTTACTATCACGAGAAAATGGTCTGAATTTAAATCCGCTCCCCTATACGATCTTATATCGAGAATGTTTGTATGACGTCTTCTGTCTATTAGAACGTGATCAATCTGATTGTGAGTTTTACCATCTGGTGATGTCCAGGTGGCCTTATGTATATTTTTATGCTTGAAATATGTGCTTTTGACAACGAGGTTCTTTGAAGCTGCAAAGTTTATTACTCTGGTTCCATTATCATTACTGACGTCATGCAAACTTTCTGATCCTATTGTAGGCCTATACATTGGTTCTTTTCCAATTTTCGCGTTGAAGTCCCCCAATACTATTTTTGCGTCAAACGTTGAGAACTTGTCAAAAACCTGCTCGATTGTTTCATAAAAAAGATCTTTAGTGTCTTCGTCTTTGTCCTCGGTGGGGCAGTGCACATTGATTAATACGTGTTTGCTGAAATTACCCTTTAGTACAATGTATGATAACCGGTCATTAATGAATTGCATGTCGATAAGTGCTTGCGAAATTCGTTTATTAATAAGAAAACCAGTCCCCAGTCTTTGCCCCTTAGCTCCCCCATAGTGAAAAGTATAGTCATCCTTAGAAATTGACGCGAAATCGCCCGACCAGCAGGTTTCTTGAAGTGCTATTAAGTCAGTTTTGTATTCAATTGCTATCTTAATGAGTTCGCTAAGTCGGCCAGTTTTTAGACTACGCGCGTTTAGAGTTCCCACCCTTAGATCTTTAACTGTAGTTTTTTGTTTTTGTAAGTTAGCCATGGTAGTTTCAAGATAATCCGCACGTTAGGATCCTATTCCGATCGTAGGTGAGTCCACTGTCCCAGGAGTGATAACCCCCATACCTCCCTAGGTCTAAGTATGGGAGCTTTCCGACTCTGACAAGGACCATGTCAACTTGTCGTCAGACACATTACAGTTTCATCCTCGTACCCTAACGTCCCCCTGCAAGGCAGCGCGCCTACTGGCATCAATACCCCTTTGGCCCTATGCAGGCGAATCATTCCACACATCCCTTGCGGGCAGTGTCATCGCTGCAGTGTCCAATGGGCAGCAGGATTTTTCCCTTACAAGATTTTTAGTTTTGGTTCGGGTATAGTTTCTAGGTGGATACACGCTGCACCTCGGCTTGCCAGAACCCACCCACTGCGTATGAACGCGAATGGGTGGGTCCTCCCAAGCCATGGTTGTCGTGTACCTATTTTCTACCAGTGCTGAATTCACCACAGACACGACTGGTTCCTATCGGCTGTCCGCGACTGCTTATTCTTGTATTCGCAGCTAACCTTAGGGGCTGTTCAGCCTCACGGGCCGTTCCTCTATCCGCAACCTGAGGACGCGCTACGTAGTGGTGACAGGAAACCCACCTTATATATTTTAATTGTTCTAATTTTAATTGAATAAATTGAGATAATTCAGACATATTTTTTATAAATGTATTCTTCAAAGCCTGCTGCTGAATTAACATTCATTTGCAATTTTTTATTTATAACATATTTCTGCAATTTTGTAAAAATAATTTATAAAGTTTTTTCATAAAGTTTTTTCATGAGCTGGTGGGCAATTTTTTTGATTCGTTTTTAATTCCATCAGGTACATAGTTATAGAAAAAAAACTTTAACAAGTATTATACTGTGGAAAAATTACAATCCACTACAGCCAGCACTAAAATGCCAAAAACAAACGTCCAGGGCCGGTTTTGGAAAATTAAATAATCGAAAATTGTTTAATTTGTAGTTAGTTAGTTTTAAAACTAAACTATTCGCTACTAAGAATTCTATGCTTTTTAGAACAAGTTCTAAAGGAACATTAGTAAAGAGTGATGTGACGTCAAGTGATACCATACTGTGATTATCAGGTATTTTAAAGTTTTTGATTTTTTTTTAAGTTCAATTGAGTTTTTTATGTTATAAGGATAAGATGGTAAGGATTTTCAGCAAAATTATTTCCGATTCCTTACCATCTTATCCTTATAATATAAAGAACACAGAAAAAACTAAGAATAAAATTTGTTGCAGGAAATTTTTTAGAGCGATAAAGTTTTGTTCAGCCAACTTCGCGTCTTTAAAAATAAATGTGTTTGTCATGGAAAAACAAAAGAAAGTTTAACCGATATTTGTGTAAAGTTTATCCTTTGAAGTTCATTTTTGTTGCAAATCATCTTTCCTCGGAAATCGATGTAAAGTTTATCTTCTGTTTTTTCTGTGAACTCAATTGAACTTAAGGAAAAAATCAAAAACTTTAAAATACCTGATAATCACAGTATGGTATCACTTGACGTCACATCACTCTTTACTGATGCTCCTTTAGAACTTGTTCTAAAAAGCATAGAATCTAGATGGAATAACATAAAGAAAAATACTAAAATTCCTTTTGACGATTTCAAGGATGGCATTTCTTTTCTTATGAATAACACCTTTTTCAGATTTGATAATAACTTTTACCAGCAAACACATGGTATGCCTATGGGTTCACCGATTTCCGCTATTCTATCTGAAATTGTCATGCAAGATTTAGAATCAGAAGTTCTTGATCAAATCAATTTTGAAATTCCTATATATGTACGCTATGTTGATGACTCCTTTTTAATTATCCCCGAAAATAAAATAGATTTGTTCGTTTCACTTTTTAATTCCCATCACAACAGACTACAATTTACAATCGAGAAAGAAGAAAAACAATTCAATTGGATTTTTAAATTTAGAAATAATAAGATCTGAAAATAATATTATAAAAACTAATTGGTACCGCAAAAAAACTTATTCAGGAAGATATTTGAACTATTTTTCTAATCATCCCATACAGCATAAAATTGGAATTATCAAAAATCTTGTTGATTCAGCCACTCTTTTAGCAGACGTTCCTTTTCACTCAGAAAATCTGGAACTAATTAAAAAACTATTGTTCTATAATAATTATCCAACTAGTTTTATTGATAAGCACATTAACAAAAGATGAATTGAACTACAGACTAAAAATAACAACATTAACGACAATATCAATATTGAAAATACTAATCAAAACTCAAAAGCAATTATCTCAATATCCTTTCTAGGCCAAATTTCACATAGCATAAAAATACTTTTAAATGAAACTGATAATATTAAAACTGTTTTTAGAGTTGATACTAAACTTGACAAATTTGTTAAATTAGGGAAAGACAGACTTGATACTTTGGACCAATGTAATGTTATATACAGAATTTCCTGTCGTTGTGGGAAAGCTTACATTGGCCAATCGAAACGTCAGCTCCGAATCAGAGTTAAAGAACATAAAAATAACATCAGATTAGATCAAAAATATCATAAAGCTATGAGTCAACACTTAACACAAGAACACCGAGGTGACTCTAGTTTCATAAAATGGAATGAGGTAGAAATTTTGCATATTGAACCTAATGGATTTAAACGTGCTTTTGCTGAGATGGTTTTCATTAAAAGGGAAGGTGAAAGTTGTATGAATTTAGTTACCGATTTAGATTATTTTAATAGTTCTTATAATAACATAGTTGAATTTATAACTAAATAAAAAAATGCTCTAAATTCATCTCAAACATCAATAGCACAAACTTAAATTATAGCAAACATATAATTGAGAAAAGAACTGTTACAAAAATAATATTATAGAAATTATTACTGATGTTCACCCTTCTTACACCTAAGTATTCGCTCTCCGATGTGTTGCATTGTAATTCTTAATGTGTCCGTTCACAAAGTTTCCAAGATGGAGACGGGGCATACCTGCTCTGTCTTCACAAAACATTTTTTATCTTTTTAACATAATTTTAACAATAGTTTCATTACAAGAACAAAAAATTCAAATCATTTTACAGGTATGAAATCAGTTTTTTACTCTTTCTATTAAATTTACTGTTTTGCATTTCACGTATTTCGAACCTAACCTAATTATATATTTTCTAGCACTACCCATAAAATTTATACTTTTTTAAAAATATATGGAACTCATACATAAAGAAATTCACACGGAAGTTTTGAAACTGTTTTAAGGCATTCTTCTCTTATATTTTGATACTTTTTGTTATTAAATTATATTGCTTCGTTTTTATAATTTTAATCATTTTTTATCCACATCTGATGAGGCAAACCAGCTGGGTTTTCGAAACGTAATCGATTCGTAATTTTTTCAAATAAATTTCAACTATTAGTCTGGAAGATGTCGTTTTTATTAGGTTCTATCCTAAGTTTCTAAATCATAATATAATTAAAATTCATATTAATGAAATTTCATAACCATAAGTAAATAATATAATACGATTATTAACATGCAGAATCGTATAACAAGGAATATAATCTAAAAATTCAAACATTCATAACCATAATTTAATTAAAATTCATATTAATGAAATTTCACGACGAATTCGTCTATTTATACAATATTGTCCGAGTTTCATTGCAGGTTGATGTGCAATACATTTTTGCTTGTTCTGTCGGAGTATCGTTTATTGTTTGTTCCGAAAAGTTAAAATTTTTTGCAAAGTTCCTAAAATTATCTTGGCTATCATTTTCTTTCTTGTTATCAAATTCTTCCATGTATTACAACTATTTAAAAACCTTTCGACACAAATGCAATATAATTGCAATAATAGTATCAGTACGATCATCATTAAAGGGAAAATAGACTATTAACGCGACGAAGATTTGCATGAACAACTTGGTTTTTGAAACTTAAGAACAGAATTGGAAGATTGCTTCAGAATCATCTCAAAATTTGAAACACAAAATTAAAAGCAGAGTAATAAGGAAGTGAAAATCTTTATTTTCGGTTTCGTTTTGATTGCTTTGGAATCGAACTGAAGAGCCTAAAACAAAGCCACCGAACGCGTCCTCAGGTTGCGGGTAGAGGGTCCCTGTACCAAGGATTTTTGCTGAATATGGTTACAATAATTAATAAGCTGTCGCGCATAATTTTCCAGGAATGGTCCTGAAGGAATAGCCCCTAAGCGGAGGCGTAACAACCGTAACAACATGCAAGTTCCTCCTAAGCACCAAGCTCTGGCTGAAATGGATACCTCCCTTCGTGAAGATATCTCGCAGGAGTCCTACCTCTGGACCATCAATTGCTCAATTTATGATGCTGCGAGAGCTTTGGCTGATTGAAATCGAAGACTAAGAAAGACTGAAACCGACGATGGATCAAAAGACAAAAAGACGCTTGCATCAATTGAACACGTCAAAGCTGCGGACAATAAAGCAGCATATTGTTGACGAAATACGGGTGTTATCTGATGTGAGGAAGATAATACAGAGGAGGGAGAGATGGATCAGGGAGAATCAACAGTTTCTCGCTGACTCATCCCTCCTCTTCAGCGATCTCCCTGTTTCTGTCAGAAATCCACCCCAGCCCAACGAGGTAGAGACTTTTTGGAGAGAGATATACAAGATCCCGAAAACACTGGAGTTGAAAGAAGATACTGACAATATCATCCGCTTCAAGGGGTTTTGCGACAACTTCATGACAACTGAGGAGGAATGTCCATCAATCACTGCCAAAGAGGTGAAGAAAGCACTCAGGGGCACAATAGTATATTCTGTATCAAGGGCGTAAAGAAGGTTATTTTGACGAATGTGAACTTACCGCCCGAGCGAATTATGAGGAGCTTGTTATGCATGATTACATATTGAATTTTAAATCAAACGTTTATTGGGAATATCTTCTTATTTAAACAGAAAACAAAATTATGTGACTTCTCGTAACGACCCAGCACCTTATTAAACAATAAGGACCTCGTTTCTCGAGCAGAATTAAATAAAAAATAAAATAGCACTTCTCGTAACGACCCTGCACCTTATGTAATAATGAGGACCTCGTTGTGTGAGTGGAGCTTGGGGTTTATAAATAAAAGTAGATAAGTATAACGAAGGAGAATCTAAAATTCAGTTGTAAAAATGTGAATAAATTCATGATTGTTATTTCGCGTAACGACCCTGCACCTTATTTAATCATAAGGACCTCATTGTACGATGAAACACAAAAATAGTCATAAATTATGTGTATTTATCTCAAATAGATCTGATAGGAAAGATCCATTAAAATTCGTTAAACTCATCGCATAAGTACGCAATCATATCTCGCTTGAGTGAACCCCCGCTCCATGGACTTCTATACAAAAAAAGAGATTTAAACTTTCATGTGTGCTTCACTTATAAAAATTAATCTTACGCAATTCTAGTTTGTTTTGCTTTCAAATGTGGTTATAAAATGTTTAGGGCTAGTTTTAACGTCCTGTCAGTATTGGAATCCACTTATATCGTTGGTTGCAATTTACTGGACAGGAAAAAGTAAACGCAAATTGAACGAATCTCTCAATGAAAATATATATCATTGAGATGAGTTTAAAATACAACACTACCATTACCAAAAATTAGTATACTTTATAGTAAATTTAAGATCTTTTACTAAAATCAGCCAACTGCAGGGACAATTAAATTCAGAATATTGATAAACACAAAATCAATCCCCGGTTAGATAAACGATGATGTTAGAATTTGAAAGATTTTTTAAGGTTGGAAAATTTTGACATGTATTGCTTTATAAACACCGCATTTCCGAATATAATAATACATAGCGCAATGTCTAGGAACACCGAAAAAACGTATTTGAAAAAAATAATAAAAAATTAATAATGACAGAAGCGCTGATATTATGGTACTAAGCGAACTGAATTGTGAGATTTAAAAGTAATAAAATCGATTCACATTGAGAGAAAAATATTATTACGCTGCTGAATGACCTCTTCGAAATTCCTAAACTAAAGGGTGATGCATATGGATATTAGGAATGTAGCTATTACGTAAAACGAGAGCGAATTGAAGGATGAGAATGTAAAAAGACTTTAATTTTGAATCAAAAACAGTTGAATTCGTCAAGAATGGAGAAATTTTCAACAAAATAGTTAAATTTTCAATGAAGATCCATGAACAATGTAATAGTTGATATTTCAACTAAAAATGATTTCAACTTAAATAGAAAACAGGTTGAACTAAAAATGGAACAGTCACACTTGCACTTCAAAAGTTAATTCCCAAATAAAAAAGAAACTCATTTTAAAAAAAGTGTTTAAAATCTTAACCAAGAAGGTGAGTTTTTGACTGAAATGATGATATCTCAACAAAAAAATAGATTTTTAACAAATTAGTTCAACTTTTGACAAAGTACTTGAATTCTCAATAAAAAAATATTAATTTTCAATGAAAGGGATGAATCTTCGAGAATAATTAAATAAATTTTTAACAAAAGAGTTCAATATTCAGCCAAGTAGTTGCATTTTCAACCAGAAGAATGAATTTTTAACTAAGGGGATTAATTTTCTGCCAAAAAAAGAAGAATTTTCACCAACATACGAGAATTTTTAATCAAAGAGCTGAATTTTCAACTGAAATATATAATTTTTTTAATTAAAATTGATTTTTAACGAATGATATACGCTATTGCAATGTAAACAATTTTTTGTATTTATTAAAATCCGTCAAAAAAAATTTCAATACTTTTTTGACGATTAAAACAAATAGTACACGTCCTATCAAAAAATTATTTATCACGAATTGGTAGCTCTTTTTTTGGTTGAGCAATTTTTCTTGAATAATTTTTTTCATTGCTCTCGTCGTATGCCCCACAATTTGATTCTTTTATTTTTAATTTTATTTTTAGCGATTAAAACAAAAACTGCGCATGCTATCAAGAAGTAATCAACAACAAATTTGCAGATCTTTTTTGAATGCACAATTTTTTTCTCATCTTCTTTCGTATCTTGTATAGTTTGACCGAAAAATTGAATGTTTTATTTTGCATTATTTTTTTTGTGCGATAAGAATTCGAATTCTCGATTTTTCAAGAAAATTAAAAAAGTTTTTAAGACAATATGGTATAATTTTGGAAGTTTCCTTACGAATTTCAAAGGTTTCAGGAGAATAAGAAAGAATTTCTTAAGATTGCTGAAAAATTTGAAATTACTTTTCATTTTGAAAAATGAATTGTAATAAAAAATTGAAAAATATTTCAAAACATTTCAAATGATTTTCTAAAATTTTGAAAGAGAATGTAGAAAATTTTAAAGCAAGACTTTTGAATTCTGCAAAATTACAAAATTTAATGAGAATTTTTAGCCACAGGTTGAAATTAAAACAATTCAACGTTGAAATATTTAAAAAAAATTGTAAACAAAGTTATTTTCTGTGATTGATGGGAAAATTCAAAATGATTTCTCATTTGAAAAAAATAATGTTAAGATAATATTTAAAAAGATTTTAAAAAATTTCAAAAGATTCCCAAAATTTCCGAAAACGTATTCGGCAGATTTCAATTCAGTTTTTTGATTTATGCAGGTTTTTTTGGAAAATATTAGAAAAGATTCAATTAGTTTCAAAATAAATTGAAAAGGTTTGAAAGTTTTGGAAGATACAGAAAAAAATTAATTAAAAAAGAAAAGAGAAAATTAAAAGAGATTTTAAAATATTTCAAATGTTATCCTGAAATTTCGAAAGACAATGAAGAAGATTCTAAGGAAAATTTTTAGAAAAACGTTAAGGAAGTTGAAGAAATATTTAAAAGCTTTGAAAATATTCAAAAATAATTTAAAACTTCTAAAGGTTTCATGAGAAACTATTAAAGAATTAATGAATTTTTCAGATAATCGTATTGGGAACTGCACAGTGTTATGATCCTCCCTTTGTTTCAATATCTTTAAAATCCTCTTCTACTCAGATTTCAACCAAACAGAAAAAATCTTTCGCTTCTGTGAATTTAGCTGTTTCGCAGAGTCATGATAAGAAAACTGATAAATAATTGTCCCCTTGCTCTGTATGTCAAAGCTCACATTTCATTTCTTATTGTCCTCGTTTAAAAAAAATGAACTCGCTTCAACGTCATGAGCAGGTCCAAAACTTAGGACTTTGCTTTAATTGTCTACGATCTAACCATTCTACTCAGGATTGTTTGTCAGACAAAAAGTGCTTTGTCTGTGTTGCCAAGCATCACACCTTTTTGCATGACAACTTCCCCACCCAACCTGCTGGAAACTCGACAATTATTTCTTCCCGTGGCAAGTCATCTTATTCGACTAACACGGTACCGGTTGCCAGCGGATCTGTTTAAATTCGTCAGTTAAATACTGATGAATCCTCAAGCATTGCAAAAAGTATTTTTGCAACTGCTTATGTAAAATTGCAGTCTCAGAATGGTGCTTCCATAATAGTAAAAGGGTTCATTGATGCGGGAGCAGAACGCTCATTTATTACCGAGAGAGCAGTTCAGTAGCTAAGAATTCCCAAAGACAAGTGTCACATTTCTCTTACTGGTATGGGACATTCACCATTAGGTTCTTCTATCCACAGTGCCGACCTTAAACTTTGTTCTTCAACTGATTCGGAATTCGAACTTCCCTTCAGGGCCTTGGTCATGAAATCTCTTCTAAAACTTCTTCCAAAGAAAAGATTGCCCTTTCAGAAGTGGCCCCAAGTGCAGCACCTTGAACTTGCTGATCCCAACTAATATCGTTCTGAAAGTATTGATTGTTTGATAGGAATAGATCTTTTTGGACACATTCTTCGTCCTGGTCTTCGTCAGGGACCTTTTAACAGCCCAACTGCCATTCAGACTGCCTTTGGTTGGATCGTTTTTGGTCGACCTTCCGAAGACCCAGACAATGACCGGGCTTTTGAATCCTGTAGTATACTTCACGCTGCAGAGAATCAATCCCTCAATATCCAACTTCGGCTTTTTTGGGAGTTGGAAGAAACTCCAAGGACAACTTTTCTTACGGAGGATGAAAACGCCTGTGAAAACATATTTAAAGACACGCATTTCAGGGACCCGTCTGGTCGATATGTCGTTATACTGCCCATGAAGGGTAACCCAAATAAATTGGGAAAGTCTAGCAGCTTTGCTGTATCAATGTTTCTGCGCATTGAGAAGCACTTTCCGAAAAACACTGATGGAAAGGAAGCCTACCATGCTTTCATGCAGGAATATCTTTTTTTGAATCACATGAGACGTTGCAACAAAGAAAAACAATCCTTCTGGAAGAATTCGAGTGGTCTTGAATGGTTCTGCTCGTACTGACTATTTAAAGTACTGATTCTATTTAAAGACCACTCGAATATGAGAGGGGGGGGGGGGGGCGCAGACCAGTTCCTCCCAAGAGACTATTCAAATTTGTGTTTACGGCAGATATAGTCAAGATGTTTCGTCAAATCAAGGTCAACACATCTGACTCCAACTTGCAGATAATCATCTGGAGATCAGATCCCTCAGAAGATCTTCAAGACTTCTGTCTTAGCACCGTAACTTACGGTACAAGACCAGCTCCCTTCCTAGCTATTAGAACTCTGAATCAACTAGCAGCTGATGATCGAGATCGCTTTCCACTAGGTGCTGCGGCCCTGGTAGACAATACTTATGTTGATGACATATTTTCTGGTGCACACTCTATCGAATCTGCAAAAACTGTCAAGACTGAGGTTGTTTCAATCTTGGAGTCTGCCGGCATCTCACTAAATAGGTGGGCGGCAAGCACTCAGGAACTTCTTCCGGAACCATTAACTCTACAATTGTCTGGTAGTAAGGTCCTTGCAGTGGAGGATTATGTTTCCGCTCTGGGGCTCAAATGGAATACCTCTTCAAATTGTTTTCATTTTTCCATGGTACCTCCAAATAATTCCTCTAAAGTCACCAACCGTTTGGTTGCCTCTGAAATAGCAAAATTATTCGATCCATTAGGCTGGCTCGCACCCTTCCTCATCAGAGCTAAAGTCTTTCTACAGAATTTGTGGATTTCAAAAGTAAATTGGGACTCTACACTGCCATCAGAACTGCAATTAGAGTGGGACTCCTTTCAGTCTCAGCTCTTGTTACTGAAGGAAGTCAAAATTCCACGTTGTCTTCACACCACAATTAATGCCCAATCTTGGCAACTACACGGCTTTTCAGACGCTTCTGAAAGAGAATATTCAGCGACAGTGTACATTGTCATTCATGATGATTATGGTGTTGCTCACTCCAGTCTTATCATGGCAAAAACAAAAGTCGCTCCTATCGAGACTGTTTCATTGCCTAAGTTGGAACTTTGTGGTGCCTTGCTTCTCACTATGCTACTTGACTCCATCATGACCGGTCTCAAATCTGACCTTGAATTACCAACCTTTTGCTGGACTGATTCTGAGTTGGTTCTAAAATGGCTTGATGCTCACCCTTCTCGTTGGGAAACTTTTGAGGCAAACAGGGTAAGTAAAATCCAAACAATTTTAAAAAACGCCATCTGGAATCATGTCCCATCTAAGTCCAATCCCGCTGACCGCGCTACAAGAGGATTTTCATCGCAGGAATTATTGGACTCATCCTTATGGTGGCATGGACCTGACTGGCTTACTGGTCCACAGGACAGCTGGCCGCGGGCTTTGTTGGAGCCAGCAAAAAACTTAAAAACTGGTGAACGATCTGTAAAGGCTGTCTCTAAACCAGTGTTAATGGTTAACCTGGTTAGAGAAACTGAGATATGTGATCTGACTGATCGTTGCTCATGCCTTGATAAACTTGTGCGTACTACTGCTTATTGTTATAAGTTTTGTAATCGCTGCGCGCATATGCAGTGGAACGCTACTTAACTACCGCCCAGCTAACACAGTTACTAGTCCGAATAGTCACATAATTGTAACAAGATTAAAAAAACCAGTCACTGGTGACTTCCATGCTGGTCACCCAGTGACAATATATTTCCCACTCAAAGTAGTAACAAATTACAAGCGAAGCAGGTAACATTATCCCGCCATTGTAATCACATGCTTGTAACAAAGTGATGTTTGGAAACGCAACCTGCAATGACAGCTTAACCTCAAAATATACATCGTTTCGTAATTATAATTATGAATATTTTTGCAAAAATGTTGGAAAGGAACATAATTAAACGATAAATAAGTTCCAGAAAAGGGAGATAATATGTGAACAAAGCTTTTATAAAAAAACAGATATTTTTAGCTGAACCCTTACGAAAAAGAAATTACATTATAGAGGTTAGACCCAAAATGTATATGTATAAATGAAAATTAAATAACTAAGTAAAATATTGATATTGTAATAAATTCTTTCTATACAAAATAAGTATAATTATTATTATGTTTAAATTATAAATCTGCCTTTAAAAGTTCTATATAATACATCCATATACAATACGTCTTTTATCCATAGCCAAAAACTTCTCATGTGATGATAGGTTGTAAAAAAGACAGTTTGTATTAGGGTGGGCCAAAAAAAACTTTTAATTTTTTTTCCCTTAGATACCATGAAAATATTGTCAGAAATGACGAAAAAAAAACTCTGATGAAGATTGAGCTCTGAATATTAATATTAAGAGGTGGCGATTTGTGATTTCCCATTTAAATAACACAGGAATTTTTTTTCGACTTTTAATGCGTTTGAACGAATAATTGTCTAGTGAAAACAAAAACTTATTCTTGTAGAGAATTTAACGATCTACAAAAAATGTCTGATATGATTTTTTGCTAAGTCGACTCATTCAAAAGTTATGGCAGATTGAAAATTAAAAAAATACTTTTTCATTAAACTTCTATCAGACTTCTGATCTCAAAGAGCTCAAATGTTTTTGGTAAAACAATAACATTTTTACAAAATATCATAAGAAAAACCAATTTTATGAAACTTAATTTTAAAACAAAATCTGAACTTTACTTTACCTGAATAATGACTTGAAAAAAATTATTTGAAAAGCGGTTGACCTAAAGGCCATCCCTGCAACTTCCCGCTAATTTCAGTCATTGAAAGTTTGCAATTTGAGCTCTTTAAGATCAAAAGTCTGATGGAAGTCTAATGAAAAAGTATTTTTTAAATTTTCAATCTGCCATAACTTTTGAATGAGTCGACTTAGCAAAAAATCATATTAGACATTTTTTGTAGATCGTTAAATTCTCCACAAGAATAAGTTTTTGTTTTCACTAGACAATTATTCGTTCAAGCCCATTAAAAATCGAAAAAATTCTTTTTAAATTCCTGTGTTATTTAAATGGGAAATCAAAAATCACAAATCGCCACCTCTTAATATTAATATTCACGAGCTCAAGCTTCACCAGAATTTTTTTTCGTCATTTCTGACAATATTTTCATGGTATCTAAGGAAAAAAAATTAACAGATTTTTTTTGGCCCACCCTAGTTTGTATGTTTGAAACGAAGTTGAAATTTGTTGGCCAATGCCATTTATTTAATGAAATATATGAGAAAATAGTGCATATAATTATTAATGGCAAATAGGATACATAAATTAGCAATATTTTCTTTAATGAAAAAGGTCATCCTATTAAAAAATTCCTTGGAATAAAGAGCATGCAAAAATTTGAAGCCCTACGAAAATAAAATCGTTAAAAAATATAAATCGCTGTAAGATTAAAATTATTCTTAACTTATATAACAGGAAGGGAAGTAAATGTGAATTTGGAATTAATTTGCAATTCTGGACGCAAGAAAATCTAAATAAAAACTTTCATTTTAAGTTGAATGAAGAATTTATTCGCAATAAATAAAAAGCGACACATTTTATATTTCACATTTTGATAACCAAGAAGATGAATTTGCTATCAAGAAGATTATTTTGTCCCAGGAGAGACGGATTTTCAACAAAATAGTTACATTTTCAACTGAAACAATATTTTAAATTGAATAAAAGCCTTTGGTTATTAAGACACGTTAAAACACCCTAAATCGAAATGTCCCATTTTTCTCTTCTTTTTCGCTGGCCAGCAAGGCGAAACCATTCTTTCGCGTGTTTCTCGAATTCCGCTTCCTGTATTACTCCACTCAAACATAAAATATCTGTAAAAAAAATAGATTTTCCATTAATTTTGTGTGATATTCAGATCTTATGGCAAATTTTTATGTTTTTTTTTTAAGTAATCAAACCAAGATCTTAATCAGAAGTAACACTGTGTGATTATTCAAAATACAATTTTTCTGTCGATTACCCTTCATCGCTATAATAATGGTCAAATCTGAGACCCTATAGTTTCCATGAAGTCCTGTCCATGACATCAGTTCTGCACACGTGTTTGTAAAAACTTTGGCCAACGCTCGATCAACATAGTTTCTGTTTGAACTTCCACCGATTATCGACAACATGTATCTCTATTAAAATACAAAATATTTCATTAGACAAGCAATTTTGTCAGGAATACCTAAAAGATAAAATGGTCAGGGTCATCTCGATCATTTTCCCGCCAGTTTGCATGAATTTTTCCCGGTCATTGAAACTTAAAAATTCAAGCTTTTAAAAAAGAGCAATTATTAGAATTATTAAATTTTTAAAAATTCAGCAGAAATTTTCAAGATTAAATAAATTATTTCGAAGGCTTAATATTGTACAATCTCCGAATGAGAATCGTGAAAAGTTTTCTTTTGCTGCATACTGTATTTTTGAAATGAATAATATTCCCCATTCCTGAAACTGCATAATTTGAAATTTGAACATTTTTACAGGCTACACTTAAACTGAATGTAACTATCGTAACTATAGGCGTTCAAAATTTAACGATTCTATACTTTTCTTAAAAGTCATTAATTTTGGAAAATTCCAGTTGTGAAATAAAATCGCTTCTTGTGCTTGAAACTCTTTGAAGTTCAATTATTTTAATTTGAATTACTTAAAATTGTTAATTTCCCAATTATGTTGTACATTAGGGTGAACCTTATTTTTCACTTTTCGAATTTCTCTGCTCTCATGTCCCAGTTTTGTTCAATTACCCAAAAAAAAATATCTCCAAATTTGAGCAAAATCGGTTAATATTTAGGGTGGAGCAAAGACCATGAAGTTTTCCATTGATTTAACATGAGAAAAAGTGAGCTTTTTGTAAATCTAATATTTGAACGCGATATCATGTTACAAATAATTCAGTGCTTCAGTACATTGTTTAGAATTAATAAGAATCAATCATAAATTTTGGGGTTGAATAATTTTAAGCCACTCTTATTGGTCACCAAAGAAAACCCCATACGTGACAAATTTAAATTTTACGTAATATTACGGTTTATTGACGCTTTTTAAAAGTTAAAAAAATAATCATTAATCGGTAATTTAAGAATACCCAGTCATTTTTTAACTAATATTCAACTGTTTAATCAATTTTAATTTCTTTAAATATTTGTTTTTTTCCATTAACTCCCGAAACGAACGTATTTTCTAGACTTTATGAGTTATTTAATCAATGATAACAGTAAAATAATTTGTTTAAATGATTTTACAATTATTAAAATAATACGAGTTTGTTCAAGTATATATTTGACCTGAAAAAAGTAGGAAAAACATTTTATCTCACTCAATTTTCGACAAATTTCAATATTTTTTAAGCATTAATTTGTTTATTATGAATACTCGTAGATGTTAAAAGAAATTTGAATTGTTTAAACAATTTTTTTGTTTACATATTTTACTTTTGCTATTTTTCGAAAGATTGAAATATTTTTATGTTCTACTTTGCCTTTTAACAATACTCTTAAATGGTTAAACAAATCAAAATTGTTTGAACAATTGAATATTAGTTAATAAATGACTGGGTATTCTTAAATTAACGATTAATGATTTTTTTATTTAACTTTTAAAAAGCGTCAATAAACCGCAATATTACGTAAAATTCAAATTTTTCATATGGGGGTTTCTTTGGGGACCCATAAGAGTAGCTTAAAATGATTCAAATGCAAAATGAATGAGTGATTCTTATTCTCTGATGAATTCTCAACAATATACTGAAACACGGAATTATTTGTAACATATTATCGCGTTCAAATATTAGATTTACAAAAATTTGACATTTCCCATGTTAAATCAATGGGAAAATTCATGGTCTTTGTGCCACCCCTAAATATTAAACGATTTTGCTCAAATTTGGAGATTGTTTTGTTGGTATTCAAACAAAAGTGGGGGGGGGGGGGGGGTGAGAGCAGAGAATTTTGAAAAAAAATCCACCAAATATAAATAAGAACCAACCTACTGTACATGTCCGTTTTCAAATTTCAATAATTTTTCTATTATAATTGAAAAAGTTAAAATAAATAACATGGAGGGATTGACATCAAATGGAACATATAACGATTGAAAATTGTAATTCTTCACAATGAAATATATTTTTTAGCTATATATGCTATTTGAAGCAATGCCATTTTGAATCGTTCAAATTTTAAACCACACAATTTTGTGCGTTTCAACTTGGATTTTTTCTATCTTGGACACTTAATTTAAAAATGTTTAGCTGAAACATGTTCCATATATACAGTCGATTATTGCTCAATTTCTTCTGCTGTTGTTGAATTGTTTAAACCTTCAAGTGAACATTAAATTATTAAATTTGAAAATCTTTTCTTTTTTAATTGTCTCAATATTTGAAATTGTATTTTCTCATTTAAAAATTCCAAAAATGATTGATTTGATACCATTTTAAAGCGTAAGCCTTTAAAAACCTTCTAAAGGTTTAAGCTTTAATATCCCCAAAATTGATGAGCGAATTCAAAATCGAACTTATTCAATAAAGCTGAGTAAAATTTAAAGACTTGAAGACACATTTCCAAAAAAATCAAAATGTACCTACAAATTGTATCAAGGCATCGTCGTTTGAATTCAGCAAGCTGTCGAATTGAGTGGCTTGTTCCAATTCTTTCAAAGGCAAATTCTCATCCATTAAGTCCAACGATACTGGTTTCGGTGCCACAGTTGCTAGGTAAGCGTTCTCCAAAATTTCTAATCGATTATCTATATCTTTCAAATATAAGTTCGAGGATGTAAGTCGCCTCTCCACGGTTTTAAAGTACTCTGAAGAAACAGAATAAAATATTAATAAGTTAAACATAAGAATACAAATAATAACAACAGAATAGCAATGAATACCTTGAAAAATTTCCACACTCTCTACAGCTGGAAATTTTAAACTATTATTTGGCAAAATTACATCCGGCATTTCTATATTCTTATCGATTTCGTTATTATACTCTTCATCAATATCAATTTTCTCTTCAATTTCTAGTACGTCTTCGGCAGTGGGGAGCAATGAATCAGTGATATAATTTTCACTTCGAAGACGTTTAATTCTAAATTGCTCGGTAGTTTCTAAATTGCTTTCTAGTACACTCATATTCGGTTCTTCTGTACCAGACGTTTCGGAATATTCTTCTGGGTTAGGCGAATACCGTGAAGGTTGCTTAATGACTCTGTGACCGCGCCCAGTATCTTCTACCTCTTCTTGTTCTATTGATGACTGGTCCGCCGCATCGCGAGCTTCTTCGTAAATATCTAAAAAGAAATGCTATATTTAATTTGATGAATATCTTAAATCGGAATTTATATATATGAAATATGAAAAATTTCATTTCCAGCAGAAATTTTAGTTTAAAAAGAAGCCGAAGGTAAATTTCTCAGAACAGATCGTTGATCGTGGAAAAATGTAACGAAGCTTTAAATTATAAGTCTTATTCCACGATTACTAAAGTTCTCTCAAAATAAGGTTTTTAAAAGCTTCATTTTAGTAGTTACTAACTATATATTTATTTAGCGTCAATCACATATATTTCAATAAATTACGTACCATACGTTTGCACTATCTCCACTCTGTATTTCTCCCATTTATCTGTTTTTGGTGGTATACGCTTTCGAATGGGACCTCGTTTATCCTTGACATTTGGCCAATAAGAGTACAATTGTTCATTTTCATGCAGTAGCCAATTCGTAGGGATTTCTTGGAATGAATCCTTTTCATCGACAAATTTGACGACGAGGTACTTTTTCAGATACACCTGCAAAACTCAGGATGGCAGTATTATTCGAACAACATTTTTTTCGATTTTTTCAGGTTCCGAAACTTTTTTCGCGGTCAATCAATTTAACGAATTTCAACTCTGAAGCTGAACATTTTTCCATTTAAAGTAATAAATAATTTGAGCTGCAAATTAAAGTACTCAAAGTGGAACTTTTGCATTTTGAACTTTTAAAATTGAAGTTTGGAGAAGGTTTTTTAATTCCAAAATTTTGTATTAAAGTGCAAAATAATTTACGCGTATAAAATGGTACCTGCTAACACTTTTTATCTCAACAATTTTAAATAATATGCGGTTGAAGTTCCAAATAAAAAATTTCAACCTTTTATAAATTATTGACTTCAAAGATTCAGATTCAATTCAAAAAATATAAATCCACGTTATTTTTTGCCAAGCTTCAAAATGAAGAATCAATCAATTTGAAAATTTTGATAATTATATAATTTTAAGCAATTTTAAGTAGAAACAGATTTTTTTGACAACTTTGAAAACCTTTTTGAATATTCTCTTTAACTTAATTTTTCAAAATAAAAATCATTTGCAATTTTCCTGGGAATCTTAAGAAATGCTTTTTATTGTTTTGAAGCATATTAAAATTCTTAAAAAACTTCTAAGTTCTTTCTTCAAAAACTGAAAAGATCTATATTTGGTTTTGAAAATTGTTGAAATCTTTTTAAGTTCAAAATTATTTTTATATCCATTCAAAACTTCTAAATATTTCTTAAAATTACTTAAATTTTTTCTAAAATTTTGTAATCATTCAAAATATTGCTTCGGAATCTTCTTCATTACCTTCCGAAATTATAGGGAATCATTTGAAATGTTTTAGAATCTTTTTGAATGTTTTCATTACATTCATTCTTGAAAATGAAGTATCAATTTAAATTTCCCCCGGAATCTTGACAAAATGTTATCACCTTGAAACCTTACAAAATCTTTAAGAAACTTAAAAATTTTATTTCATAAGTTTCGAAACCTTCAAAAATCTACATTTTCTTTTGAAGGTTATATAAATATAATTATCCTACGACTCCTACAAAAATTTCAGATGAGTCAAACCAAAATTTCAACAAAAAAGTTCATCTTAAACCAAATAGTGGAATTTTGAAAGAAAAAATATAAGTTTTACAAAAACAAGTTAATTTTCAACTAAAATGATGCACCTTCAACGAAAAAAACAACCTTTTAGCAAAGTAGTTCAATTTTTCACCAAGTAGTTAAATTTTCTACCAAAAAAGATGAATCTTGAATGAAAAATGTAATAGTTGATATTTCAAGCTAAAAAGATTTTAGTTTTCAACCAAAAACAGATTAATTCATTTTCAATCCTTAACCAAGAAGATGAATTTTTTACCAAGAAGATTAATTATTTTGTCACAGAAAAGACGAATTTTCAACAAACTAAAACAATATTTCAGATTCAATAAAAGCCTTTAGTTATTAATAAATTATTTTTAAGTTATTTTAAAATTAGAAATAGTACACTTTCAAAGGGCCTAGCCCGTTAAGCAGGTCAAAAATGCCCTTGAATGGAACCAGATTTTCAATGAGCCCTTTCCTAGGACTTGAAATCATAACTTTTTTCCCAGATTGTTGAACCCCCATCACCACCCCCATAGTTATGGTGGCTAAAAATGGGGTTTATGGTTTTTATTTTTTTGTGACACATCTGTATAATTGAAAAATCTTTAAAAAATTAGTAAAAAACAAATGATTAGAATACACCTAAAAAAAATTTTCCAGTGTTTCGGCGCGAAATTCAAATTTTTGAGAGAAATTCAAATTTTCGAAAAAATTTTTTTGTCAATTTCAATTGTAATTTGATTTGCAAAAACCAGTCGTTCTATCACAAACATGAAATTGATTTAAGGAAACAAAATAATTGTTTTACTTAATAACTGCCAAGAATGAAGTTATATACAAAATAATCATAAAAAATTGTAACTGGCTGATATATGGTTAAACAATTTTCCTTACTTCTTGCAATGCGGCATTGGAAGCACAACAAAATCTAAATCGTAAGGAAGTTTCATGCACTTCACTTGAATTTTAGACAATGGAATTTCTTCTGCATTAGAAAGAGATTGATTGGAAACCAAGGATATTCCGACGCGTCTTGAATCGATGTTGAAAGATTTGCTGAAGAAAGATTGTGGATTTTTGAAATGTTGAACTTTAAACATTAGAACACCGTTTTTTTTATAAATGTCGCGAACAGTAACAATACAACCGTCATCTAAAAGGCAACAGTTGTTTGGTTCCTTCTTGGTTAGCATAAAACTTTTAAACTGAACTTTTTCAATTGTAACACCGTTTCTACCTGTTTCACCGGTAATTTATTCTGTTCGTGTATTCGATTCACGGCCTGCTCTAATTCTTTCCCAGAACATTTTATTGAATTCTTTATCTTTTGAATGTGATTTTCAAATGGAAAACTACTGATCTTATCTAAATTTCCAAATTTTAATACCTCATCTGGCAAGTACAATAAGTTGTGAACATTGTATGATAGATTTTTTCTACCATACAGATCTACAAACTTCTTGACAAACCACTCTAGTAAAACGCGTGCGTATTCAACCCACCCTTTATCCTGATTCAACGTAGGGTCAAGAAGAATTCGCATAGCAATACTAAGAGTGACAAAATGATTGTAAAGATCTGCTGGTAGAACATCGCGTAAAACAAGCAGTCCAGTGTACAATAAAAATTCGCGAAATTCGGTTGCCTTCCAATCCCTGAAATCGCTTCCCTCTCGCGGTTTTCGATTAAACTCTTCTGGTATCACTTATCCAAAGTTTCAATAAATGCTTCATTACCCCCAAGCACACGAGATGCATGTAATCAATCACAATCTGTGTCACCATTCCTATATTCAGGTCCTCTAAAAGGCAGGGTCCACTTTTGTGATGATTCGGATGCTCTCTAGATACGAAACCCTCGTCAGTTCTTAAGGTGCCAACGTGTTCCGAAAAATTCACGCAATCCTCGTACGTACCTTTACCAAAATCACACTTACAACAACTATAATACCCTGAAGGGTGTATCGTATTTGTTACAGAAGCTTTGGCGGGGGCATCACAAACAATAGCATTTATAGTAACTGCGATCTTTTTATCATTAACTGTAAAGCCAGTTACTGATATATTGGACATATCTTTAACAAAAGGTTCTAAAAATTTATTAAAGTCCTCGGGTTTTTTTTTTACCGTGGTAAATTCCCACGACAAATGGTTCAGTATAGAAGTCTGCGACTATCGACGCTAGAATAGGCCAAAATTCGCTTTTGGAACTCCTCGACAGAGAAAAGCCGTCCGTATTAACATTGAGTTTTATCTCAGATGGATAATGCGAAAAATACTTCTTAACTGAACGTTCTAAACCCGGTGAAATACCAAAGTGATAGTATCGACCTTTACCCATCGGAATAATATCGTCCGATGCTGATCGCGGCGTACCCTTCAGCGTTCGACTATCTTTCGGTAAATCATGACCGTGCTTTTTTAAAATAACTAAAAGTTTGTTAGTATCTAATCCGCTTAATTTCCTTTCCAGGACATATTCATGCAAATCTTCTCTGATACTTTTGTCATTGGGTTTTCCATCAATATTAGTGGCATGAGCATTATCGATTGGATCATCTGCTTGCAAATCATTTGCAGTTTTTGAGTCCGAAGGATGAGAAGCATAATGATTTGCATCTAAACTCGACGAAGCACGTTGTTCGTTCATACCCGTGTCATGCGTGTCCTCTAAATTGAGCTTTTTAGCTTTATTTACTAGCACTTTTCGATCAAGAGAAACTTGCATGCACCGAATTGCAAACAAGTGATCCAATCCACTTTGTTCGTTATTAAATAAATTCTTCCTATTTTCAGAAGAACCGATTTGAAATTGTTCATGTTGATTCATTTGTGATAGAACAATCTGATTTTGCCTTTTCTTTGACAGTGAATGGAATGGTTTAGATATTTTGATTTTTTATTGTTAAGAATGTCGCAATAAAAATATAAAGATAAAATAATACTCTCCTTATTTGACCAGTTTATTGAAAATTGGACTCCGATTATCTTCTTAGTGGGAATTTATTTTAATCTGGAACGTATATATTGTATAGATTGTATAAATCTTCAAGATTTATGTTTTTCTCAATAATATAGTTTTATGGTCTCAGGAAAACCCAAAGACTATTCAATTTAATAGTGCCAACGGCGTGAAACTGTTAAATTATATTTTTCTTAATTTTTTGACACGAAAAAATTGTATTATAGAAAAAAAATGCATTTCAATCAAATAAATTCCATATTTTCACAAAAATATCAAAAACAATGCGAAATAGGAGTATGAAGACATTTTTCTATAACTTTTTCAACAAAAAACAATTTTATTCCTTTGACTTTTTTTTAAATATTCTAAAATTTGTCAAAATCCCTTTAAATCCTTTAAAATGTTTTGTGATCCGCGAAAATCGTTCTTAAGTCACTAAAATCCCTTCGAATCGCTACAAATCCCTCAGAATCCTTCGGTATCCCTTAAAATTCCGTAAAATCAGATTAAACTCCTTGTAGTCACTTAAAGTCCAGTGAAATCGATTGAAAAATTCGGATTCTTTCTGAAATTGTACTAGGTAATTTCCTCAAATCTTGGAATCTTCTAAAATCATTCAAAAATTCTGAAACCTCAGATTGTCACAAAAAATAGGACTGTTTGATGTTAAACCTTAAGTACTTTGAAATACCCATCAAAATTCAAGCCTGAAAAACAGTTTCAATATTGAGAATAATCTAGTTACTAGTAAAAATATGAATCTAAATAGGTCATTTTTTATTTTATTTTATTTGATTAACAACCACAAAGTATGGAAGCGTTAAAAATTAAATTATTTTGAATTTAATTAATTAGCACATGAAAGGCCATAAAATTTAGAATCTTGTCAAAGTAAATGTAATAGAATATGATAAATTTGCTGATACTGGAAATTTATAACATTGGTTAAAATTATAGATTAGAATAATTGTGAAACTGATACATTTTGGATACAGAAATCCTTTGAATTTGAATTCCTTCAATTTAAATCGTTTAAAATGGATTGACATCTATTAATTTCAATTGTTAAATGAAAACTTAAAAAATTGAAAAGAATACAGAGAAGCGTACGAAATAAAAAATTAATCATTCTGAAATTCTAACCATTCACAACTTATTCCTATTTAAATCCAAGCTCGATTTCAAACTATTAAACTCTGAATACAATAATTTATTCTGGAAGTATTCCAAATTGAAAAATCGTTAAGTTTTTAGGAATAAGACAATTTTCAATTTTTTAATTATTCAAAAAAAAATTTGTATTAAAGAAAAAATTGTTTAACTTTCAATCAAACATCTAAAAAATTTTAATTGGACCAAAATATACTTTGACATGAAAATTGTACGTGGATTTTTGTCAAAAAATGGTATTACTTAAAGGGCCATCCCTAAAGCACGTGATTATTTTTCGCTAATTTTCGACCCTCTCTCCCCACGTGACTCGCCGTGATTTTACTGACCCGGGGGGGGGGGGGGGGCAAAAAAAGGGGGGGGGGGGGGGGCACCCGTCTTTTATCACTTCAATTTTTCTTAAAATGCCGAAAATTTGCGTAACATGACAAGGGACATAAAAAGGGATTTTTAAAATTCTAGACCTTCTCACCCTTTCCACGTAAAATGTTTTACTCATATTTTCAGAAAAATATCAAGAACAATGCGAAATAGGAATATGAAGAAATTTTTCTATAACTTTTTCAAAAAAACGATTTTATTCATTTGACTTTTTTTCTCATGTGCCTTTTTTCGAAATCGATTGAAAAATTAGGATTCATTCTGAAATTGTCTTAGGTAATTTCCTCAAATCTTGGAATCTTCTGAAATCATTTAAAAATTCTGAAACCTCAGATAATCCTTTGAAACCGTTTTAAATACATGAAATCTCTAAATTTCTTTGGAAATCTCATTCAATTCGTAACATTGTTGTAATTCTTTTAAATAATTTGTAGTTCTTTGAAATGCTTTAAAATCCCTTCAAATCTGTTGAAATCTTTTCAAATCACAGAAAATCTTTTATATCTCTCGAAATCCCCTTTACACTGAAAATAATTTATATATTGTTGATATTGAGGAAAACATTTTACGTGAAAAGGGTGAGAAGGTCTAGAATTTTAAAAATCCATTTTTATGTTCCTTGTCATGTTACGCAAATTTTCGTCATTTTAAGAAAAATTGAAGTGATGAAGAGGGGTGGGGGGGCAGTAACATCACGGTCAGTCACGTGAAGAGGGAGGATCGAAAATTAGCGAAAAATCAATCACGTGATGCAGGTAATGTACAATTTTCATGTCAAAGTATAATTTGGTCGAATTAAAAATTTTTAGATGTTTCATTGAAACTTAAACAATTTTTTCTTTAATACAAATTTTTTGTTGATTAATTTAAAAATTGAAAACTGTCTTATTCCTAAAAACTTGACAATTTTTCAATTTGGAGTACTTCCAGAATAGATGATTGTATTCAGAGTTTAATAGTTTAAAATCGAGCTTGGATTGAAATAGGGGTAACTTGTGAATGGTTAGAATTTCAGAATGATAAGTATTTTATTTCGTACGCTTAGAGTTGCATACCGAGACGAGAAATTCTCGTTTCTCGTTATACGTTACTCGATTTACGAGAACATTTTTCAAACGAGCCCATCGAATGTCATTTTTTCATCCTCGATTGTTCCAGTATCGATTCGCGAGAAAATTTCTCGTTAGCTGTCGAACGTTAGGGTCAAAAATTTAAAAGAAAAATGTCAAAAAAACGAAAAGTTTCCCAAATAATAGAAAATGAGAATGAAGCCAAAGAAACACAAATTTGGACAGAAAGCAGAGAGCTGATTTTGACTGAGGAGAATGCAGAAAATTCAGCCTATGGAAATACAGGAGCTGAAGGAGAAAAATCACAGGATAATCCATCACAGTAGTTCTTATTTAATTTAATTAATAAATTTAATAAAAATCAAATTTTATAAATTAAAATTTTTATATTTATATTGGCAGTCAATACCCTCAACCTAGTTTTCAATTTCATGTAGATCTCCCTTTACTATTATTATTATTATTTATTCGTTTTGCGCAAAACTTTTAGAAATATTAAATTATCTAAGAAAAAAATATAGGTACAGTCCAACAGATTTGAACAGGTTAATTTTTATAACTCTAAAACTATAACCTAATAAGTACAACTTTATATCCGTAATTTTAAAAGCAATATTTGAACTTTACCAAACTGTCAAGAAGAATATTTTTCAGAAGAAATGACGTCAGTAAGAAAAGTCAAGAGCGTAGAATCATTTCAAGACGCAGAAAGAGTAATGCACGATTATTAACGGATTCTTTTGACATTTTTTATGAAAATGATCTCAAACAAGCGAAATGTAAAGTTTGCCTTTTGGACGATCCCCCGAAGTCAGTGATTCTTAAAATGACAGACAGTAACACCTCAGGAGTTATGCGTCATCTTAAAAAATACCACACAAAAAAATACGAAGAGACTTACCCCGAACACGCAGCAAGCAGATCAAAACCAAAAGTAATTAATTACTATATCTAGACACTATATGTAAATAAGAACTTGAAAATGTTTAAACTAGTTTATCCTTAAGTATTTAACTTAAATAAAAATATCTCCTAGCAATAACCATTTTAATTACACGATTTATTCTAAAGTTAAAAAAATAAAACTTTAAAAGTTTTTGAGATTTTCTTCTTAGCAGAATTTAACCCAAAAAAAGCAAATTTTTAATAAAATAATTGAATTTCCAACCAAAAATATAAAATTTCAAACAAGAAAATTAATTTTCTGCTAAAAAAAGATGAATTTTCAGTCAAGAAGATTAATTTATTCTATTGACATTTATTATAGGTGTTCGAACAAGGAACATTTATTGAAAAGTTGATCAAGTGGGTGGTAAAGAAATATTTACCATACAATTTTTTTGATGACGATGATTCACAAGATCTATTTCACTATTTAAATCCATCAGCTGCTTTACCACTGCGCAGTCAATTAAAAGCTTTAATCGAAAATCAATTTATTGAAAAACGAGAAATAGTTATGTCGATTCTCCGTTCGAATACGTCTAGAATCTCTTTTACTCTTGATGGCTGGACGTCTGTCACCAATCGAAGTTACTATGGAATCACTGGTCATTTTATCGATGAGAATTGGATTCTTCAATCTCTTGTTATTGATTTCTGTCCGTCACGTGGTGAACACACGGGAAAAGATATTGCAAATTGTTTTTTTAAAGTTATTAATGATTATGAATTAAATAACAAAATAATGGGAATAACAGTTGACAACGCTTCAGCAAATACAAAATTTATGGTGGAGTTAAGTGGCCTATTGCGTACATTCGACTCTGAAAACCAACACTTTCGTTGTGGTGCTCACATTTTGAATCTTTCTGTCCAAGACATGTTGAAGGTTCTCAAAATTGATGATGCTGACAACCAAAATAAGAACGTTCAAGATGATGCATGCGTCGAAGAAAATGAGGAAAACAGTCAATATCAAGATATAGGGGAAGGCGAAGAAATAGAAGATGTTGAAACGATGCCTACAACGTCACCTTTATCAAAATTAAGAGGTTTCTTCAAAATTATAAAATGATCTGAACAATGGCGAAACAAACTGAAAATGTGTTGTGAAACGTGCAATATTACAATGTTAGCACCTAATATTGACGTCAGCACCAGGTGGAATTCGACGCATGACATGATTTATCTCGCTCTCCGAATACAACTTGCGATAAATTTATTGTGCGATCATAATCAAGGATTAAAAAACTTTAGAATCACAGAATGCGAGTGGGAGCTTTTGAAAGAAACTTATAAATATCTGCGACACTTTAAAGTGCTCACGAAGGTATTTAGTGGAGAAAAATATCCTACATTAAACGCAGTAGTTCTCGGCTTTAATATGCTTCTTGATAAATTAGAGGCCTCTATCAGCACTCTCTGCAGTAAGTCTGAACTAAACCCGATAGAAGACAATATGTTAACAGCTCTAGAAGCTGCACACGCAAAATTGATGAAGCATTACAAAAAGACAAATTGGACGTATTGCACTGTACTGATACTAGATCCAAGGCACAAAATTGAAACCTTCGAAAAAACTTCATGGGGTAAAGAAATGGAAGCGCAGTCGGTAGAAAAGTTCAAAAGAGTTTTCAAGAACGATTATTTTCAAATGCAACAGGAGAATCAGGTTCCAAATTACAGTGAATTTATTATCCATACGCTTTGTAGAATTTAAAAAATCTGAACCTAAAATAATTTTTTAAATAGTTTTTCCCAATTTTGTTTTTCTTTCTTATTTAAGTATATCACAAATAATTCAAACAAATTTTGTTTAACACAATCGACAAAAATTCAAGCCTAATTCACAATATCATGAGTTTATGAGCAATATGAAAACAATTGCAATTTTATTTTTAAATAAAATTTTCCTACTTTCCTGTTTATAATTTTGTCCAGTTATAACATGCCTTTATATGATCATGACCGCTGCAATACCAAGAAAATTCTCACGTTTCAGAAAGTAAAGATTTTGGTACTTTCAAATTATATTTAACATTAATTAGAAAATAACTCTTTATTTAAACAGTTGAAAATGTAATCCATTGAAAAACATAATTTTTTCTACATATTAATCTAAATTTAGTTCTTAAATAATTAGGATGTTCTCGAAGCAAGTCCCAGTCAAACTGCGGTTTATAAAATAGCCTTAGAGGAAAGCGAATTAATCGATGTAGATTCATTGTTCGAAGATAATCATGATGGTGCGTGTAGCTATGGAGATTGGCAACGAGAATTTAATCTTTATTGTGCAGAGGGTCGAGCGGACAGAAATACAAATATTTTAGAATGGTGGAGAAGTCATCAAACTACATATCCAAATCTTGCTAGAATGGCCCGAGACTATTTATCTATTTCTGCGACATCGGTTCCATCAGAGCGTTTATTCTCTAGAGGTGCCTTAACCATTAGGAAACACCGAAATCAACTAAGTGATGATTCGATCAGATTCTTAATGACGCTTAACTCATGGTCTTCTTGTACTTTGGCATCTTTAATTGAACGACAAATGCGGGAAAAAATGTGATTTGTACTTCAGAATTTTTTAATGATGTATTCAGTAATCACATTATAATAATTAATAAATCATTACATATCTATGAAAATAATGTCTATCTTTATAATCCAGTCTCTCATTTCGGAGGTCTTGTACCTTCAATTTAAATTGAAAAGCACAAAGAATCCTTAATAATGGTCACATAGGTTTTCATGTAGCTACTAGAGGGATCAAAATTTAAAAAAATATTTGGCTTAACAAACATTTTTTAATTTGACTTTTAAAAACTTTTTAGTAATGGGGTGCATAAGAGTTCAAAAAAAGTTTTATTGTCGACCATGGGAGATTTTATTTGTATATTAATTTTCATTTATCAAAAGTTTCTAAATCTAACTTTAATATCAATAATGTTGTATATTTTTTAGTGAAATTCGCATGTAAACTAGAGCAACATCAGTTGAAACCCTCTTTGATACTGAGATAGTGAATAATTTTGTAAATCCTGTAGATTTAAGATTTCGAAAGATGTGATTTTCACGTTGCTTAAAAGTTTATAGATTCTTTATCGAGATTTTTCGTCAAGCTGAAACCTTACATACTGGTGATTAGATGTTCGCAATGGAACTTCGGAAATCGTTCCAAGAAGATATACTTTAATTTCTGCTTATTCATCCTGCTGTTTTTGCATTATTTTTAACAAAATTCTTCTCTCTCAAATTAAATATTAAAATAAAAATAATTGTGTATGATTTAGTTTCATCTCGATCGTTCTCGCTCGTACTACGAGAATCTCGTTTGATCGAGACGAGACGAGACAAGAATTAGAATGTTAAAACGAGAATCATTCTCGTTCTCGTCCATTTCTCGCTCGTCTCGCTCGGTATGCAACTCTACGTACGCTTTTCTGTATTTTTTTCCATTTTTTAAGTTTTCGTTTAACAATTGAAATTAATAGATGTCAATCCATTTTAAACGATTTAAATTAAAGGAATTCAAATTCAAAGGATTTCTGTATCCAAAATGTATCAGTTTCACAATTATACTAATTTAAAGATTGCTCAAGTTTCGATGAAGTTTAGAATCTTTATGATTTCAAATTCTATAATTTTAACCAATGTTATAAATTTCCAGTATCAGCAAATGTATCATATTCTTTTACATTTACCTTGACAAGATTCTAAATTTTATGGCCTTTCATGTGCTCATTAATTAAATTTTAAATAATTTAATTTTTAACGCTTCCATACTTTGTGTTTGTTATTCAAAATACAATAAAATAAAATAAAAAATGACCTACTTAGATGATTCTCTACATGAAATAAAACAAAATTTTAAGCGATTCTTATGAAATTAAAAATGCTGAATTTCATGTGCATTTAATTTTGATTTTTAATCCTTCAATTTTAAAACTGTTTCCATTTAATCCCTTTATAATTTAAATCCTGTAAAATTTCCATATCAGTTTTTAATATTTTGAATTAAAAGTTTTTCAGGCTTGAATTTTAATGGGCATTTTAAAGTACTTAAGGTTTAACATTAAACAATCCTATTTTTTGTGACAAAATATTAGTCTTAGTTTTTATAGAGGTTATGCCGGTAAAATGCTTTTTCTCTTAGGCATAGTTACTTGATTCATGAATATATATTATTATTTAAATTTCTGACCAGAAACAAGAGGTAAGAAAATAACTATTTTTATCAGAAACCATAAGAAATCCTGACTTTCTTAGAAAAATGAGAAGACCTAACCTATATGTGTATATATACTCACAATGTTCTGAATACTTTCAGGGAACTGTTGTACAAAAGATTCATCCATTGTTTCTCGTAATAAAGCGTAATAATTATATCAAACAATGTAAAAAATGCACGCAAATTAAAAACTAATTAGAGTGCAGTCATATATATCAGGTCGTGCCGAATTGCTGCAAAATACCGCGAAACCTGGAAAACAAAAACGAACTCGAAAACAGTGCTCCGAAATCTGAATCGTTTTGCACTGTGCATGCGTCGCATCGTCAACCGCATTGGTTACCAGTTACCGTTGGCGCGCTTATTTCAAATGAGTATTTTTTATTATTGTTTAAAACTATTTACAATCAAAAATAATTGTAAAATGCATTCAGATATTAGAAGTTATATTAAATTCAAATTTGTGATACAAAAGCCATTCCTTTCTTCAAATTTAAAATTGATTACTAATTGTTGCAAATAATTGACTTGCACATTGAATACACATAGTGCGAAAAGATACCAGAGTATACTGCTTGAATACGCAAGCGCGGAGCTGCGCGGAACAATTGAAGTCAGAATGCGAATCGCGACGATCGACGATCGACCGTTATTGTTTTTTGTTGTGCTGGTCCTATTTAAGTTGTAATCAAGTGTTTTGCCAACTGTCAAATCAAGATTATTGCTAAAATAATTTGAAAAGGTACGTTTTTTTATTATTCACCTGTATACACATCATTTTTCACTGGGTAAGTCAGATATATTTCTAATTAACACTACCGCGATTAATTTGTTTTAATGTAAGGAAAATACTTTTCAGGCTTATAAATCATGTCGTATTTAATAGCGAAGCGACAGGACATTGATATTCTCGTAATAGTACCTTCAAATTGGATAAAAAATTTTAAAAGTGGACTGAAATGCTATGTGCCAGACGAAAACACAATTTCCGAAGATGATTTGCGTGAACTGATAGAAAAGCGAAGGGAACCCGATGTAAACACGTGGCCTTTGATAAGCATAAAAAGGATCAGATTCTGTCGTACGTATTGCATCTATAATTATACTCTATCTTTAATATTTAATCATTATTCTTATTTCATTATTTATATAACAAAATATATAATACAATCATTCTTATTCAGATTCTTGGGCAAATTCGCTTGAAAATTTAAGCAAATTGAAATCTCGAATGACTTTTCGAGGAAATGAAGAAAATGAGGCAGATGACAGCATCAGTCTCAATGTGCCAAGCATTCCTGAGAATGTTGATACCTCATTGGTATATCGTTCTCAGAAAAAAGGTATAATACAAATTATGTATATAAAATTTGTGTAGGTGAGCACTATAGGGTGGTCCAAATTTATACCTGTAAAAATTTTACTTTCGGTTTTTGGTGAAAAAACTCCCCCATTTTGTTCGTTTTCCGGAAAAAGAAATTCCGTATTTTTTTTCCAACGTTAACATGGGGTTTTAAATAGGAAAAGCTCGATTGTCAAAAAAATCGAAAAAAGAAGTACTTGTTATACATTTTTTGTCAATTAAAGTATTGTCACCTCTTGAGGAATCTTTAAGGAATAATTTCCAGCCAATAGCTTTCAATTTTGACACACCTGAACCCCTTTAATTGTGCCTGGAAAATGCCCCAAAAATGCAAAATAGCAGTTTTCTATCAAATTCATGCTAAGGACGGTATTTAAAAAAAAAAATTTCAATATGAATTATTTTTGATCGATAAGTGACGAG
>CAKNYM010050968.1:0-15378 GCA_932195095.1 Andricus curvator
GTGAGATACCACCTTCTATGTTGTTCGCAGCCCCAGCTGGAACCTCAAAGTTCGTTTATCAAGACAACAAAATGTTGCTTTCATTCAACCCTAAAAAGAATAAGAAGTTTCTCCTACTATCATCAATGCACTACGAAGGAAAAATAAGCGACGAGTCAAGCAGGCCACAGATTATAGAATTCTACAACCTAACAAAAGGTGGTGTGGACGTGTTGGACAAACTTTGCAAAGACAGGCCTACCAAACGCAAAACCAGAAGGTGGCCATTGAGATATTTCTTTGGAATCCTAGACATTACAGCTGTGAACAGTTTTGTTTTATTCAAATGTAATACTAAACAAGATACTTTTTCCAAACATGCGCGGATTACTTTTCTAAAAAATCTTGCTTTGGCTTTGATCAAACCCTTGATGGAAAAGAGAATGCACAACCCACGTATTCCTAGGACTCTTCGTTTGACAATCTCCAAGGTCTTAGGAAAAGAAAAGGAGCCACAAGAAGGATTCGCGATCAACGCCAAACAAAATTCACAAAAACGGAGAAGATGTGACTTGTGCGATAGCTCGAAAGATAGAAAGGGAGATGAATTTTGTGCCAAATGTAACTCATGTGTATGTGGTGAGTATAAAACAGTAGTATGCGTTAGGTGTGTGATTAATGATTCTGTTGAAGAAACCGAAATGTGATACTCCTTTTCATTTAGGGAAAAATGTAATTTTCTCGCAATCAATAAATTATTAACAATTAACATTATCAATAAATGTTATTACACAACAAAAATGTTTACTGTTTACATATTTTTTCCAAAAACCTCATCAAAAATAGGTCAGGTCGGATCCGACCCCACCGTACCGAATGTTTCGTCTCAAACAACTGTACGGATTGAGGAGTAATTTATAGCAGCTTCTGTATGGTTTTAAATTTGGCGTCTTCTTGCAGGGGCGATTCTCCTTCCCTTCCATACCTATGACGGGACTGGTAAGGAATAGGGAGATCGCCATCGTGGGACTGGAATGCTCGCTCTTTACCTATGGAAACTGATCAGCCTTAGATTGTATGTAGGATCTATGTCTAGGCTTGAAGAAATTGGGAGTTCTTATTTGAAGGAAGTTATCTAAAATTTCCGGAATATCTATGAAGCAAATTGTGGCTATGGTATGGCTTGTTGATTGAAACAAAAAGCCAAAAACAAAGAAGACTCTCATTGGGAGAGGTTAAAAATTGAAAAATACAAAATGAGACACAAGTCTCATTCGTAAAGCGCTTGTGATTACAGTATTAGGTGTTTTTCCTTTTCGCATCATTTTGAAGTGATTCTCCCGACTTATCGTCTTCTGGTGGTATGGGAAGTGACGATTCGGTTGACATGTACCTCTAGTTGCATCGGGATCGATCGTTCCCAAAACGATCGTGGTCGTAGCTTCCGGAGCCTACGCCTGAGCTAAGTTTACAAAACTTTGTAAATATTTTTTTTATATATATATATATCAAAAGTGATGCATGCAGATTGACTCGCGGGTTAGAACTCGGACTATGGTTGTATTAAATTAAATCAGATTATAATGAAAGTAAATTAGTGGAATCTCGACTAGCCTATATAAAAAAAAAATTATTTTCTTTACACATACATGCAAAACCCTCGTTTGGCCACCGTTTACAGACATCGAAAATGGCCGATTCCGAACTGTGCGCGAAAGCAATGAGCAAAATCCCCAGCATCGATGGCCAAAACGCTGTCACCGGTTAGCAAAATGGTCTCCACGGTTACCAAAAGATTTTGGCCACCGGTGGCCATCTAGCGTCGTAAGCGGTTACTATGCGAACATCATTTTGGGTGAGGTTGGGTTTATTTCTTTCGTGACAGTTTGTTTTCGTTCATTTTTTTCAAGTAATTCGTTGCATGAAGAGATTAAAGAGTTTATTACAAGCTAAGGTGCAAACAGCAAAAAAATAATAGAAATGGATTTCGCTGACGAAGACAGCATTGCAAGTTTCGATGACCTACAAAAAATGATAGATGAAGCAGACAACATGCGACGAGTTATGTTTTCTTTTATTTTCAGGAAAGATAAAGCATTTTGGGATATTTTTTGTCTTGCGGGGGGCTCAGCCTCCCGAGCCCTCCGCGGGGGCTCCGCCCCAGACCCCCACTTTTCTTCAAGTCTACACATCTCGGGTTTTGCATAGTATTCTATAAAGAAAAATAGTGTTCGATACTCGAGTCCTCACGGGCGATTTGGTCACTGCACGTATAAAGGAGCCGCGTGAACCCGAGGCGCGGCTGCGGCCGCGCCTCGGGTTCACGCGGCGCCTTCATACTCGCAGTGACCAAAACGCCCGTTTGGCCTCTCGTATCGAAATATACTATTACTCAATTGTTTGGAAATGGCTCTCCTGCAATATAAGGCTGACTGGACTTAGCACCGTTTAGCATTACCCGCTTCATTTCCTATTCAGCTGTAAACTATGCCTCGGACGTATGTGGAGTGTTAGCAACTGAACATACTTCAAATTAATTTTTTGATTATTTAATTCTATTCTATTATGACTTACGATTATAAAATTAAGTTTTTTACAAGTTTATTTGCAATATAACTAACAGTTTTGATCATTTATCCCTTGGACATGAAAGTACCCTGTCTGCAGAGAATTATTTATATAGCATATGGGCGAATTGCAAATAAATTTCAATTTTGGTTTCTAAAATTCGAGTGATTGGATTTCTAAATAATGTAATAATTGTTATCAGTTTTCATAGATACGTGTACTAGGATGTATTTTATGTAGTGGGAAAGCTGTTTGACCTAGACTTTTACACTAAGTTAAAATTCTAGGCATAGGAAAATATAAGCATAGGGAAAGCGCATGAGAAGGTGTAGGGGGGTGTCTAAAATCACGTGACATCATATATGAATGCTTCATATGTTCTTTTTCAAATCCGTTTTTAAATTTTAAAATTGGATAATTTGATTAAAACGAACCTCTTTTGTTTAAAAAGTCGACTTTGCAAAAATTGTCCGTATAATCTAACAAAATTTTTTATTTCTTTCAGATTTTTTGTTTAAATAAAATTTTGTAAAAAAAAGTATTTAAAACTGATTTGAGCAGGTTTAGCGAGTCAAAATGATTCAGAAAAAGTTGATTAAAAAGTGCAAAAGTTGTTTTTAGATTCTAAAAAATGTTGTCTTGAAACTTGTCGAATTCTTCTTTTTGAAATTTTTTCAATAATTTAAACTTTTATCCTTGACACGATTTTGTATAAAAAGAGTTCCAGAAGCAAAAAAGGCGTTTTCTGTATCTTCAATGGGTTTGAACCTTTTACCAAATAGTCCAGGCGCCCTGTCCAAAATGGGGAAATACATGCTACCTGAAGTTTGACTTCGGATTCTTGTAGTGCTAGCATATAGAGCAAAAGCCTATATGTTTGCGACCACGGCGCGGAGGCACTGTGTGTGTAAAAAATGGTCAAAGATTGCAAAAACAGGTTTTTTGGTTACTGCAACTAACCTATATGTCTGTTGGGAAAAAGTGTAGTTAAAAAATTTAGATCTTACAAATATCTACAAAATTACGTGTCGTACATTAACATTTGTTCATTTGTTTAGTTGGAAAAAAATTAAAACCGCCCGAAAGTGCCTTTTTTTAAATATGCAATCATTAATTAACAAGTTTCAAACTTTCAGCAAATATGTCCCTTATCACCCTTAAGAAGTACCAAATTTCAGCCCAAAATAATAATTATTAGTTTTCATAACATCTCATTTGTTATTAAAAAATGGACTATTTTTCAAGGGAATTTCTACAGATTTGGCCGATAGGATCTGAACAAAAAGTGGGTTATTGTCCTCTACGGGAGTTGTGTTATGAAGTACACTTAGCGGCAAAACGAGTTTTCATTATTAAATTGCACAAAAATGGGTACAAAAAGAGACAATTTTCATTCAATGGAATCGGGATGGAATTCATTCGATAACTGCTATTTTCTTACACATTTTCCAAAAACAAAATTGTTGTAGTTGCAGGGGAGGGAGGGGGGATCATTTTTTCTTCTTCAAAAATTACTGCTACTGCAATTTTCAACCTACAGAGCTGAAATTTACATTAAATACAGATTGAGAGCGCTCGCCCAGTCGGGCGAGCCGTTTCCCCCACTCCGCCGCCACAGACCACGCCGATTCTTCTCCCATAATCAGTCACCATAATCAACAACAAAATAATAATTAATTGCCTTGGAAATTTAATAACAAATAGTACAGCTCTCAATCTGTATTTAATGTAAATTTCAGCTCTGTAGGTTGAAAATTGCAGTAGCAGTAATTTTTGAAGAAAAAAAAATGCCCCCCCCCCCCTCTGCAACTACACATGTAAGTAAAATAAATATGTGTTTACTTCATCAGTGAGCCATTCAAAATCATTACTAAATCACACATGGCGTTAATAGTGAGCCGGTCAATCGATAAAGAACAATAGGGTTCGAACCTAACGCAATCTAGAAATTCTTTTTCGCATTGATTTTTGTTGGCAATATAGCAATTATTTGACACGACCCATTATTGACGATAAAAAAGTAAATATCACAACTCTAATAATGAGCCAGGCTGGCTCACCATTGAATAATCTTTAAAAATCAGATTCAATAGATTGGCCACTAATAAAACTAGCTTTTTCGAGCGTTTTCTCCGATCTTTGGTGATACAATATATAATTTACACCCTTACCTTGTGATCAAAAACGTACCTATAGACGGCGATATGCATACACACGGAAATAGTGGTTATCTTTCTTTGGGTCTGACAGCTAGTTTTTACGATAAATGTCATGGCCGCTAAAATCAGACACTGCTCAACTTTTAACTTAAATACTGGATTATACAGAGTCATTACTCGCTATTGTTTGGTGACAAACTTAACCTTACATATCCAGGAAATTCAGATAACAGGTATCTTCAATATTTATTTTTGAATTTACTAATATTTCCATGCGAAAATGAAATCCTGTGGCTCACTATTGAAAGGGGACACGCTATTGATGTCGTTACCTTATGTTAGTATTCTAATTTAAACTGCGTCATGTATTTAAAAAATGTCCAAGGTCAATATTGGAAAATAGTATATTATGCACCTTGGGGTCGAAAAAGTGCCTCTCCCCCTTGGCGCATGAGATATTTTATTCACATCTGACATCACTTTTCAGTCCCTAGGGAGTAAAGTCTTTTTACTCCCTAGGGACTGAAAAGTGACGTCAGAGGTGAATACAATTTTACCAGTCCTAGCACATTTCAAATATATGAATCTGTAGTGAGGGACACGTAAAAAAGCTAAAAACTGACTAAGTAATTTATTAGTAATTATTATTATTAATATATAATAATAATGATTAATTATTATATTATATATTATTATATTATTCTTAATTTATTACAAAAAAAGGTATACCTAACTTCAATTTGTTAATAATTTACCTGTATGGGCTACAAAAGTAGGCCACCATATGTGCTGTAATTCCTTTAATGGGTCAAAAATGTTCTAGGAACCTCGAGGTACATACAAATAGAAATATATTTGAAAATCACCCATATACTAAACAATGAAACATTTCAAGTTTTAATCTCAGAATTATACGTATTTTCAATGATTATTTGTATTATAACTATGAAAATCGGTAAGATTTGAAAACAACTCTGCAACAAACTGGGCGACTGCATGATTATTAACATGGAATTTGTGAAATTCAATTTTCTTATCTACACAAAAATCCTTTTCCAGGGTGGCTAGTGATCAGGAAATTTGAAATTCCCGGATTTTTCTCGGTAAAATTTTGTCCCCCGACCAATTTTTAGATGTCTCGTTGTGATTTTTGAACGTCAAGGTATACATAGAAATAGGAATTTTAACATAATATAAATAGAAAAAATCTGCCCGCTGCGCGGGCACATTCTCATTGGACGCTGCGTTGGCGGCTCGCTTCGCTCGACTATTTAACTCAAGCTACGCGCTCGATCCTTGTACATCAGGGCTCACCACTTTCAGCAGGTGTTGGCTGCCACGACAAGTGTCTGGCTGCCACGAAGTTTTTCTGTCATTTTTTTCTTCGGTTTCCAGGAATCCTGAAAAGGGTTACGGTCACGCCTCGTTGCGGCTCATTGTTCACACCGAAGGTTCTGATTTTTTTCTACTTGAATTCACAATACATTTCATTTTTTCGTTTCAAACTGTAATTTACCGTCAAGGATTAAGGACGAGTCGAAGGACAAGTTCGACGAAAATTTATGAGGGCCTGTTTGACCCAGTCTCGTGGCTGCCACTGGCAGTCTTTGGAGCCAATGGCTGCCTTCTGGAGAGCCCTGTTGTACATCAACCACATTTTTGCATAGGATTTTTAAAATTGTAGTTCAAACCATCGACAACTGAAATTTAGTAATTGTGAATTCTCTTTTGTTAAAGCTCATTCGGCTGTAACGAACACATTCTCATCACGAGTCGCGTGAGAAAACAAGGTTAAAAGCAAATTTAAAAAAAATTTTGTTATCAAACATTTTATTGTACCTTGTGTCTTTTTGTCCAAAAATTTAATTTGGTTATTTGTAATGTAATTTTTCACGAATAAAACAAAAACTATGCGTGTTATCAAAAATGATTAATAACAAACTTGTAACTCTTTTCTGGGTGAAAAATTTGTATCTATTTTTTTCGTGACTTGCGTCGTTTGTCGTGAGGTTAAATTGCTCGAATTTCCGAGTACTACGAATAGCCCCACATAGAATTTTCAAATCTTGAAAAAATGGTCTCAAAAATTTTGAAAATGCTCTAACTTTTTGAATTTTTATCCAAAATAGCTGGCTAACGAACTTGTCCTCTTCTTTTAGGTCTTAAAAATGTGTGCCAAAGCTCAATCCAAACTGATCATTTTTTTCGAAAGTTATCTTGCCTGCAGACTACAGGCAGACTACGGATAACAGATAGACTACAGACACAACAGCTTCGTAAAAATCGTTTTTTTTCTGAATCAGTGGGTCTCAAAACGTGGAGATTTGATGAAAACCGACTAAGTCAAATTTTACATAAAACCAATACCTTCTCATTAGGATAATAATGTAAACAATTAGATAAACTGGTACATAGGATAAGCACAGGAATGAACCTTGCGACTGTAGGTAAAGTAAAAATGGAATAAAAAGAAGATAAAGTAGAATAAAGTCGATTTGTCGATCAAATACAAAAAACTCCCGGTCCTAAATAAAATTCCCAGGTTTTCCCCGGTTTTTTCACGATCAAATAAAATTCCCGGGGTTTTCCCGGTTTCTCGGTCCGCTAGACACCCTGCTTTTTACATATTTTGTCGTTCAATTACCTGCAATACATCTACACAATTCAAACTCAACTCCGTGAATTGCATTTTATGAAAATTTCGAAATCACTAGGCAATACTGTAAAAAAGTCGGTGTTATTTTACACGGTATTATGATGGAAACTATTTGTCACTGAAAAAAATACTGCTATGTGATCAGTGACGTCGAGCACTTCACTTCCCTCATCCCTTTCTAATAAAAATCTTTCAAATTTTATTATTTGTAATGTCGCAGGTATGCAGGTCCAAAGATTACATAAAATATACATGCTAGTGTTGAATTGGCAGACATAGTTTACGCAATCTGAAGTCTTAATCTGCCTGGATATACTATTTTACCAATATTGATAATGTTGTGCTACGTTTATGTCATGTTTCTCTCCCGTATCTTGTTGACTTAGGACAGGGGTCCCCATAATCCACAGGTGCAGCATGACCCAGGATCGCCCGACCTTTTTCAAGATCTACCATTTTTTTTCGAAGGAAAACTGAGAGAAAATTTATGACCTCTAGGGAAAAAATCCCAGTTAGGAGGGCTCGGTTCTGAAATTTGAACATGGAGGACCCTTTTTTTAAAGGGTTCCAAGCGGCTCGAATCAGGTAAAGGATTTTGACAGTTCTGGGTCAAAGCTGAGTAGATCCGAATTATTGACCTGGGATCGCCAGTAGATGCAGGATCTACCTTTGGAGACATCTGACTTAGGGCAGGGCTCACTACTTTCAGCAGGTGTTTGACTAACATGATAAGTGCCTGACTGACAGAAATTTTTATGCTATATTGTTCTTCGGTTTCCAGGAATCCTGCGAAGGGTTACGGTCGTTACGGTCAATCAGTCCGTACTTCACACCAGGGCGTCTAAATGTTTGTAATCAAACCCAGGAAAAAAGAATCCATTGAGATGTCGATTCAATCAATTACATATGTCACAATTACAGATTAAAATATTTAAAACTGAATTGGTTTGCAATATAAATCGGTACCCCGTTTTACTCGGGTTACTATTTTTTTTATAATCCGATAGCCATATAGGAGATGTAGTTTTCGAATTATTTTCGAAACTATCAGGTGTTCTTGAAATAAACAATTTTTGTCGTATGCAATTTTTTGTCTGTCTGATAGTTCTTGCAAATAACGCAAAAAAAGGATATTATGAAAATCGATTTTTATGCATCGCTTATAGATATTTTGCAGGTTCGTTTTCAGAAATGAAGCAGGGAAAGCTAAATAGTCCTAACTCCACTTTTTAAAGAAACTTACTTTTTTCCAAAATGAAAATTTCTCGCTTTTTACGTCTATTTCAGTAGAAAATGCAAAAATTAAGGTTTTGTAATTTTGTATCCTAAAATTTGGTACTGATATGTATTAAAATCCTTCTCTAAAAAAAATAGGCGTGTCACGATAATATCGAAAACATTGTTGTTGCTTTTCCTCAATGCCGATTGGGCAATTTAAACGACTTGAAGGAAGAAATCTTGCAAATTCACACACATAATGAAGAATTGAGTTTCAGTTGAAGGATAGTGACAAAGAAAGACACATTTGTGTGCAAAATAGAACTGACAAAAATTTAAGATTTATTAATGTAAAATTTTATTATCACATTTTTAGTTGAAATAATTAATTTTCAACCAAGAAAAAGGAAATCTTTAACAAAAAAATTACATTTTCAACCAAACTGATGAATCTTTAATTTAAAAAAATGAATTCTCAACAAAAAATGTAATAATTAATATTTCCACCAAAAAATATTTTAATTTTAATAAAAAATTGTTGAATTAAACTAAAAAATACGAATTTTCAAAAAAAAGAGTTGCATTTTCAGCCAAGAAAGATTTTTTAATCAATAAGAAAAAAATGTCATCCAAAACGTTGAATTTTCAAGTCATAAAGACGAATTTATGAAAAAAATGTGAATTTAAAAAACAAAAATATACATTTTCTATCAAAATAATTTAATTTTCAACTGCAAAAGTGAATTTTCAACTAAAAAAGATCAATTTTCTAACAAAAATAGAAAAGCTACATTTTTAATACAAAAATTTATTTTCATCAAAAAAAAAACGAATTTTCAACAAAATTTGTAAAATTGTTAACCAATCAAATGAACTTTTAATTAAAACGATGCGTCTTTAATAAAAAAAGTAAATTTTTAACCAAACAGTTGGATTTCCGACCCAGAAAATGAACTTTCTACCAAAAACGACAAATTTTCAACAAAATACTCTAGAAATCCCATTTAAGTGCGGTTTCGGGTCTGGTCCCAAGTGCCCTTCACTTAAATCGAGCACAACATTCGCTCGCTCCAAACGTAAACAGTCAGGACCGCATGAACGATTCCTGTTGGATTTGGAGACATGACGCAACCTCATGCAACTAACGCGCTGAGAGTGCGGCCCTCCTGCTGTTTGTCACGCTTGACTGGACACATCCTCCCTTTCGGCCCCGCGGCTCCTCTCATCCAGAATCCGCCGAGGCATCAATTCTCGGAACGACTTAAATGGGAAATAATCAGTTAAAGGGCCCATAGAGCGAAGAAATTAGTGTAACACTATTTTTCGTGTCTCTAACAATATAGACAAGGAAGGAAAATTAAGAAAAAATAAAAGTAATCTCTAAAGATCGACACGGATGGAAGATATGAACCGATTTTTTACTATCTTTTTTGATTATCTAGCAATAATATAACAAAGCTAATGAAACCTATTAAAATTCTATTAATTAATATTTTAACCAATTTTTATTTTTCTCAGCCGGCTCTAATCATCTAAAAATGGGAAGGTCGTGCGAGGCAAGAGTTCTTTTGGGTTCCGCCATTGTGAAAAAAAATGGGAAACGCAGGACTAGCGATAAGTCGAAGAACAACTTCAAGGAAAATTTATTTGGGACTGTTTGACCTACTCTTCGTTACTAACACTGCCGAGCCCTAACTTAGGGGTTTTCGTGCCTCGTCGTTCGCCCCCGGAACGTGTCTCCACCAATGGAAATAACATTCAGGATGTAACTTTACGAACTTATATCAAATACTTTTATATTTCATCTATCATCACACAAAAACATGTAAATATGCTGCTAATTGTTAATGTATTGTCCTACGTATATTTACGACGTATTACACGAGTCAAATAGTTTCTACCGTAATACGCTGCCACTTTACAAGTCGACTGTCAACGCACGACAGTTACGGCTTTATCACAATATTCATGTAACTTAAATTACAGCACAATGTTAATCAGTAGGACGCGGATATTGTTATTCTTACCCCTAAAAATGTGGCTATTCGTACCACTAATGATAGGGGTTGGGCGAATTGAAAAAGGGGGACCAATCAGTGTCAATAGAGGTACCAATATTTGTATTGCCGTTTCATTGATTTACTTCTTTATTTAAAGTTAATTTTTAACAGTTCGATATGTAAAATTACGGTCGACTGTGATTTTGAGCAGAACTTCTGTTTACAGTAAATTATTCAATTGTATTCAATTTTTTCCTGCAGGGGAAACGTAAAGTTGTACGTTTACTGTTTCACCTGAATAATATCAATCTATTTCTCATTGTCAGTCTTTTCTACCACGTGCAAGAAAAAAAAGCCTTTACTAATAATTTTCTTAGATCACTGCTGATGAATTAAAAATCATAAGCTTGAGTTTCTAAACTAAAAAGGTTACGAACATGAAATTGTATACCTAATGAGACATTTTTGTATAATAAAATGCATGGCGTAAATGTTTAGGAGAATTGGAGCAACGAAGCGATGTTTGTTGGTTATGGAACCAGACTTTCACGCGAATTTAAATGAAATTGTGTAAATTAAACTTAATTTCGATATGACTAGATTCTACTACTAGTAATATGTCATCTCCACTTAAGAGGTATACTGCCGATAGACGATGCATAGGTATAAACACGATCACGACACGATAGACACCTACGTACTGATTGACACTATCATTGCAAATCAACGAACTTAAGAGTCATTTGATATTTCGTTTCTCAGGGAAAAAATGCTTAAACACTTCACACTACGTTTAATTAATTTGTATAAAATATAACAGTCGAAAATACTAACCTTCGTATCGCCAGAATTATTACTGTTTTCACCGTCACTCCCATAATTTACTAAAGCATCCATAATGGCGGTGCAAGCAGTAGAAGTGTCTCTTGTGAACACCAAGGTCCGTAGATACGCTATAGTTCGGTCACTAGCAACAATTCTGAATTCAGGCTTTTCCGAATCCTTAAAACATTTTCTTAATAAAATTCTGCAGTAAATTTCGCATATTTTTATAAGTTATATGAAGAATTGACCTCAGTTTCTTAACTTTTTAATTTGCAGTCGAAAATCGAACGGACCTCTCTTTTTATCTGCACACGTTAGAAAAAGAGATCCGTTCGACTTTCGACACAGCCCCGTAGCCGCACTTTAGGTCTGCGAAGTGACGCGTCCACACTACTCGATGTTTTTTACGTGAAGACTCATTTACACCTTGTTGGACACACTCTCTTGCTCTCACTCTAACATGTAACAATAGCATATGCTTCTCTCATTCTAGAAACTTTCTGAGGAAAATATCTGTAGCATTTTACGAATAAAATAAACTAATGCTATTGTTGCATGTTGCGGTTCGTGCATGCTCGAACGCAAAAGCAAACGCGTAGATGCGTTCCAGTGTGCTAACATAAGATGAAGCTATGCTCGGTCCTATGTTAGCGCATGGAACGCATCTACGCGTTTGCTTTTGCGTTCGAGCATGCACGGACCCTAGAGTGAGAGGAAGAGAGTTTTTCCAACAGAGGTGTAAATTAACCTTAAATTATATGGTAAATTACTGTATAAAACCACGTAAATTACCTAGGGCGAATTACATCCACATAATATCTTTGCTGAAGGTAGTTTTGCGAAAAATCATATCTCTGAGGGCGCTTTCACACGATTGCAGATCAGCAGATTGCATGCAGAAAGTCCACAAGAGTGAAAGAGATGGAGAGCAGCCTATCTCTTTCACTCTTGTGAACTTTCTGCATGCAAACTGCTGATTTGCTATCGTGTGAAAGCGCCCTGAAAAAAAAACTTTTTCGATAATAGTAATAATCAAAGTAATATTACTGATGATGATATTTCAAATAAAAAACATTATTTTGACTACAAATATTTTAAAAATTACAAAAAACATTTATTTTAACAATGTTTTTTGTAATTGAATTTTATCTTACTATCGCTTCTTACCAATTTTCGAAAATTGGTTGACTTTTAGGAAAATACTTAAATACCAATACTTAAAATCATAGAATACACTCTCTCCAAATAAGGGTCGATGATTCTAGAATGTCTCCAAAGGTTTGCAGATTTTGATATTTTAAATGAGAAATTTACATTTCTCCTTCAATATATTCAAATAATAATTTTCTCTCTACTAATAGCAAACATTTGTACTTTTCTTTTGACGAAAAAAAAAAAGAAATTGTTTAGAAGTACATAAGTCGGGCCTTTCTAAGGGCGATTTAGATTCTGGAAATGCGAGTAATATCAGAGATGAGGTAATATTATTGTTCTATAAAGCGGGGATAGGGTTTTCAATGCATGGACGTAACGCGACAAGCAAAGCGTCTGCCGATACGCCTGATATTTTCCTTCCTGATTGCAAGCGTGCGGGAGAGTGTGGCGCCGATTTCAAAAGCTTGGCTCACCTCCTCTATCGGTGCTCTCAGCTTGCGTCAGGCAGGTTTATAAATCTATGCCACATAATTTATAGAATTCATTAATTAAACTTGTCAATCCTGAAATGTACAATTATAGGAACAGCTTTCATAAAGAAAAATGAAATGAATGAAACCTTTCAAAATTCAAATATGATTAACAATTTTTTTTTAAATACAAAGATAAGATTTTACTTTGTTTTGACTTTACTTTTTTGGGGGTGAAAATAGATTTTTTTAACTGAAAATTTATCGGTTAGGTTTCAAATGAATATGTCTTGAAATTTCATATTTTTGGGTAGAAAATTCAATTGTTTTGTATAGAAAATTTGTCTTGGAAATTCAACAGTTTGGTAGAAAATTCCACAATTTAGTAGAAATTCAACTGTTTTGTAGAAGATTCGTTGTTTTTTTAATGAAAATTAAACTATTCTTTTCTTTACGTTTATTAACTACTTGGTTCAAAATTAATGTAGTTTTTTGAGAATTTGTGTTTCATAGTACAAAATTAATCTTCGTGGTTGAAAATTCGTTTTTATTAACTGAAAAATCTTTCTTTGTACCAAAATATCAACCATTACATTTTTTTGTATAAATAGAAATTGCACAATATCACAGAGAGACAAATTTCGTACAATTTTGCACAATATCACACACAAACAAATTTCAATGTATTTTTAAAAATAACTTCAGCTGATCTCTTAAATAACTAATTAGGAATATAACAAAATATACAAGTTTTCATTAAAATGAGATTTTACAGATCTGGCAATAATTTAATTGCAATATCGTTAGCCTCTTGGACGTCAAGCGTAGAAAATTGTAATTTTTTCCCGTCTTGACGCTTGTTTTTTTAGTTTTATACAGCATTCTCTGCTGACTAATGTTCTAATTGTTGCTGGGAACCAAAGGGGTGGCAAAATTCAGACTCGTCCCTTCAAAGCTCTGAAGATTGCCTGCTATTTTCCTTCGTGATTGCGCGCGCGCAATTAATGCGTTCTGTCAGGATGCTCACTTGCTGCTTCCAGCGTAGGTTGTTAGTGTTTATTGTGAAAGTGTTTTGTTTATTTGTTTTTAATATGGCCTCAAATTGTCCTATTTGAAAAATAAATTTTACACAATATTACAATTTAAGACAGCATGTTAAAAGGTTACATCCTGGTGAGTTAAGTAACTTAATTCACCTATTTATATAGCAGTAATGTGTTCAAATTATTAAGTTATATATAGGTTATGTGTGTACCAGTGTTTGACAGTAAAGCCTTACTTACTTCTACCTGAATTAAACGTTACATTTTTCTGGTAATGGTAGTGGTAACGCGTTACTTATTTGAAAAAGTAACGTTAACGTTAACAAGCGTCAAGATGGAAAAAAAATTACAATTTTCTACGCCTGACGCCCAAGAGGCTAACGAAATTGCAATTAATTTATTGAAAGATCTGTAAAATCTTGTTTTAATGAAAACTTGTATATTTTGTTATATTCCTAATTAGTTATTTAAGAGATCAGCTGAAGTTATTTTTAAAAATGTATTCAAATTTGTTTGTGTGATATTGAGCTAAATTGTGCGAAATTTGTCTCTCTGTGATATTGTGCAATTTGTATTCCAGCACGTCAGAGCAAAAGAAAGGGTCCGCAGAGCCGTGAGGAAAAACAAGACAAGTACCGTTAGAAAGAGAAACTCTTACGCAGAATGCCTGAAGAGTAAGACAACGCAACGGTAATTGTCTCGTTTTTCCTCTCGACTCTGCGGAGTCTTCCTTTTGCTTTTTTACATTCTCATCTAGAGAAGGTATTAGATTTGTGTAAAATTTGACCCCCCCGGTTTTTGTCAAATGTCCACGTTTTGAGACCCCCTGAATCCAAAAAACAGGTTTTTACGAATGTGTCTGTCTGTATGTATGTCTGTCTGTGAACACGATAACTTTCGAAAGAATTGACCGATTTGACTGGCCTTTGGTATACTCTTTTAGTCTTCTAAACTAAAGGTCAAGTTCGTTAGCCAGCCATTTTGGATGAAAATTCAAAAAGTGAGGGCATTTTGAAAATTTTTTGGACCGTTTTTTTCAAAATTTGGAAATTATATGTACGGCTGCTTATATTAATTGAAAATTCAAATATTTTATTCTTATGACATTTTTCGATAAAATGAAAATTTTCCGAGTTACAGCACTTTCAAAATCAAAAAGAAAAAACGAAAATTCACATTTTCAGCCAAACAACGCACGATACGAAAAAAAGTCACGACAAGAAAAGTGTTTCTTTTTGCACGCCCTACAAGATTATCGTAATGACTTTTTGAATTTTCTTGAAAAATCGAAAATTCACATTTTTA